>JAJKFJ010021401.1:0-87728 GCA_027382625.1 Tetmemena sp. SeJ-2015
TTTCATAACCTAATAAAACATGGCATTCATGAAACAGTAGTTGATTGCTAACAAAAAAGCTACCAATCTTCTAATGAAGGGCCTTTCTCCTATTAAGAAAAACTAAAATTGAATTCATTTAAAACCTCCCTTCACTATCATTGATGATAGATTGCAATTATCAAATTTTTAGACAAGCCAACTTGGCTATATTAAAAATCATTTTCTTCGCTTAAAATTGTCATCCTAAAGTAACTTAGTTATCTTCATTAAATTATATGAATCAAATCAATATCAATTTTTAAGACTTGCTGCAAAAAAATAAGCGAGTTTCGACTTCTCTTGTTCAAATTTGTTGCAAAAATAGTGATTGATCTTAATTGAGCTTTACGAGATGTTGAAGCTTAGTTACCTGAGTAATCGATCGTTTGCAATCTTTTCTCAAGAATTTCATTATAGACTAAGTCTTGCTCTGAAAGTTTTTTGTTGTTTCCCTTTGTGCAAAATCGCCATTTTTTTTGTAGTAGATAACTATAGTATTCTTTAAAAATTCCCACGATTCCTAGATAGACTTGATTGGATTATCATGCAAGATTAAAAACTCCAGTTTCATCATGTATCTCCTTAAAAAAGTTATCGATGCTTCTTTTAAGTTCTTAAATGGACCGACAACGTGAGTTATTTAATTCTTAGATAGATCTAGATATTAAAAACTATTAACATTGTATATTTTGAAACAGTGAATCTATTTTACTTATAATTTTAAAAGGGAGATAAATATAGTAATAAAATATATTTACTTTATTTATTGTATAGTTTTAATGTATAAGTATGTAATATCTATTATATTGTAGATACTTGAGGCTTCTGAAGTTCTTGGACTTGATTAGGCTGAGCCAACCTTCATTGAAAATGTTAAAATGTAATAAATGTGACAGTTCTTGAGTCTCAAGTACTCCAACTTGTCAAAGATGGTGCACTGAGCTAGTTATTCGATCTAGTAGTTGCCTTTCAATGAGCTCGCAAGATCGAGTCTCTTAAAGTTAACAAAACCCATTTCTGTCTCTTTAGACCGCTTTTCCACCACCATATTTTGCAAAGCTTGAAGAGAGAATGAGCAAGAAGACAAACTTAGAGTGTTTAAATAGAAACAGTGGTCTTGTAACATGTCAAAGATGCTCTTGAAAGTTCCCTCAAAGAAGTTATGAGACATATCTAGGTCAAATATCACATAATTATAAATATCATTATAGTTAAAATTTGATTGAAAATCGGGACTAAGATATAATAATAAATTAAGAATTGTAAGTTTTTGGCCGTTAAATTGTAAAGTAGGTATCCCAATATGTGGCTTTTTCTATAGTTTATTTAATTTTAATAAAATTTGTTCTACTGCCATTATAATAGGAGGTGCCTATAAAGAGATTTTGATGTGATAAACTAAGAATCAAGAAATTAGCCAAGTTCACAAATTTTGACCAAGATAACTCTTTACAAAGACCTCCTAAAAGAAGTTGCAAGGATCAAAGTTGATTAAATTTAATGATTAATCGAATGTTAAACTAAAATAAACCTTTTATCTTACAGTTCAACTGCCACAGGTTTTAAATTTATTAAATTATTTATTAATTTAATTCTCTTTTTAAATTTTAAATTTTCAGCTTAGATTATAAGTCTAAAAGGCTTGGTGTGCCTTTACATAACTTTAGAAAAGAGCCTTATTTAATAAATTCATCATTCAACTTGCAGCCAACTAGCTTCACACTCGATAAGCTTTCGTTGAATCCTTTATTGATAAAGCTGAAGTTGGGAGAAAATAGAAAGTTTGCAAGACTTGAGATCGAGTTGTAGGAGATGTTAAGCTCAGTTAAGTTAAAAAGTCCGAGATACTCTTTCTTAAGAGCTGCCTTAGAAAGTTACTCAACCTGGTTGTTCTTGATCTTGCAAGAGAATAGCACCAGCTTTCTCAACTCTGAGAGATAGGAGTACTCAGCATCAAATAGTTGAAGCAAGCCTTGAAGTCTAATAGGGTTCAAAGACAAATCCAAAGTTCTAAGCTGAAACAAACTTTTCAAGCCAGCAATGTTGCCGCAGTCGGAGGCTGTTAGCCCACATGAAGATAACTTCAATTCAAGCAAGATGATAGGAGGCTGAAGGATGTCACAAAGTGCACTGAGCTAGAACGTTCCAAATTGAATTTCTAACTTTTCTATATATCAATAAAGTTAGTTCCAAATTTCTTACATAGATTTTCTTTGTCGTTCATTGAAACTTAGAAGAGGTTGTTTGCTTCATCAAGATTGCACTCATGAAAGTCAAGCTGATCAAGTTCAAGAACCTCACTATCTTTGTAGTTTTCTCTGTCAAACTTTTCCTAAAGTTCCTGCAATGCTTGAGGATCTAAGAAAATCTGCTCTCTCGGCTAACGTTTCTAGATGTCCATTTGTGAAAGAGTTTCCTCCTTTTCAACTCCAGACTACATAGCCTAGACTCTGCTTCTGCTCAAATTAAGGACTGATCTGTTGCTTGTTTAAATTTAAGTACTCTCGCTATGTTAAGTTTCGCCTAGGTTCTGCTTGAGTAAATCATTTATTTGGGATTGAGTAGGTTTGCTTTTTCTGGGTCTTGGTGAATGTGATCCACTGGGGGAATAGACCTTGCGCCTACTTAAACCTGAAGATGTCGTACTCTTCTTTTCATTAGCAGATGCTGATGCACTTTCCTGGTTCATTTAAAGACTCTATAAAGACAATCGCGCAAATAATATAATTCAAATTCAAATATAAGTTTTACACTAAAATTTTGAGATAGAATAAGTTGTTGTATGGATGTAATTTAGAGATATTAATCGTTTTGTTAATCTTAAAGGTTGCAAAAGTTTCTCATTTGTTTCCGAGAAGTCCACTTGCAGCTCCCATCAAATTGAGAGAATGCTTTCCATCCACTATCATATAGCCCTCTAAGCCAAGACCCTTGAGTAAGCTTGGCCTAAGTCTCTGGGCCAGCTCTTGCCATCTAAACAATACATTTCATAGCCTTACTAAATTTTAAAATAGTGTCTGCGCCAATTGCGTCAACTGTCTTTTTGAATTAATCAATCTCAATTTCAATAAGCTTTCTCTTGCTTGAAATTTCCACTTCAAGCATATCCTCCTGCATCTTAATCTCATCGTCGTATTTCATCTTGATGAGCTCTAGCTCAGTTTGCTCTCTGATTCTTTGTGAGTTTACTTAATACTGCGCTTGATCAACTTCAGTTTGGGTGCCTTGATGAGTTCTGCCTCTGCTCTGGCCTTTGCATTTGCTATGGCCAGTCCTGTAGATTGCACTGAAGCTATTCTCAGCCTTCAGCTCTAAGTAAAACAGTTTATGATGATAATGCTGATTTAAAGTAGTTCTTGTTAACTCTTTCATTTTGGATTTCTGATTAAATTTCCCTAGTCTCTGAAGCATGCCATTAGATTCTTACTGTAATCTGAGAGGCTTGATGTTGAGCAGCTGCCTCTTGGGATCTTGTTTGAATATCGAAAGCCATGTTTACTGACTTCTGAAGGGACTTGCGAGTTTCCTCCTCCACTGGGTCAATAGACTGAATATCAACTTGAGTAATGAGCAGGTTATTGGCGGTTATAAGGAAGGGCAGGCATTTTCCCTCCTCATCAGATTTGTGAACTGCATTCTGAATGACTTCAGTTGAGTTTTTGTGGAAATTGTCGAAGCTCACTGCACTGACTGCTCCTCTAATACGAGAGGAGATTCTCTTACAGGCATCACCCACGAAATCTTTAACTGAAAACAATTGTCTGCACATTTTGGCATCAGTTCTATCAACAAATTATGCAAGTGTTATACAGAAAAATATCAACCTTGAAATTCCATCTGTAAGATAATCTCAGGAATAGCTTAGCATGATCTGATGTTTCCCTGGATCCTAGCAAAATAAAAAGAAGGAAAGGATTTAATTTATCCCTCTTTTTTGGAATATGGATGTATCAATGTGAATTATAAATACCTATTTTAATTTACTAAAAAGGTTTAATTCTTCGTAAGGTTCAAGCATAATAAGCTCAGGACCAAATACAATTCTTGAATTTTTATTCTTGTAATCGAATAACTGTATGGCAGAATTGTGAGGGGCTTTGTAACTGACTGCAAAGTACTTATTCTTCCTCTCAGGGACGTCTTTTTGCTGGTAAGAATACTCTCCTGAAGCTGAGACAGTTGCAGGTATGTAATCTATGCCTGATGAGTTCAGAGCAACCAATTTCTCTACATCCGGATCTAGGATCTTGTTCCAAAGTTCCTCGTTTTCTTTAATTAAAATTTTGATAAAATATTATCTCCCAAGAGATAAGTTTAAGGTCCTTTCACCAACTTTACCTCTCCAGTTTTTAGATCTCTCACATATATGCCTTCATTTTCAGCAAGAGGCTGAGCTTGTCTCTTCTCTATAAGTCTAACTTCTTTTTGGGGAATATAATCAAGAGGTCCCTATAAATTAAAAAATTGCATTAGCAGATCCCTTAAGCATCCAAGTTTGACCTGCCTTGTAAAAGTTTCCAGTTTTAGGGTCTTTGAAATCAACTTTGCTTTCAATAAGAGAGCCTCATCTTCATGAACAACTTAGATGTTCTTAATCCCCTCAAAGAGCTCTTCACCGGGCTGAATAAAGAACTTTGCCTCTCCTCTTCTTAGCTCCTAAGTACCATATTGGGGCTTTCCAGTCTCCCCGATTGGATCTCTGATTATACAATACTGATTTAATGCGAGAACAATTATTCTCTTCTCTTGCACTAGCTCTTCATTTGCGTCTATGATGTGAACATCAGTAATTTATTTGTCAACCAACCATTCTTCTCCGGCCTTCCTCTCTTTTCCATGTACGTCAGTGAAGTTCTTGAGAGCTTTTATGTGAAGGGCTGTGACTTCATTAAGCACATAACCCTTTCTGAGATCAATAACCTCTACGTCAGTTGTTGGCCTGAAATAGCCAGCTTTTTGCAGCCACTAGAGAAAGATATTAGAAAAGTAATTGAAGCATGATAGATTCATCAATAAATATTGCATCCTAAACTTACTCTCTCTCCAACTTTTCTTGTTTTACCATAAGCATCTTCGGTATCTCTCTTCGCTCTCAAGAGAAGCGCATGATTGGGTAGCACAATTGCCTCAATCTTCGAATTAACTAGCTCCTCAACTCTAGGAATGTAGGTACCAGGTCCCTTGAATAAGTATTCATCGCCTATGAATCTTTCATTTTTGCCATCTCTCAAATCAATGAAGGGTCTTGTGGCTGTCAAAACTAAGGCCTCATTATCTTTCAAAAATTGGAAAGGAGTGACTCCTAGTTAAAGCTCCTCGTAAGGATATAGAGGGAAAGGATCCGGATAATCAATGCAGGTTCTAATCTCCTGGTCCTCAAATTTGACTTTGATCTCCCCATATTCACTTTTAACCTAAAGAAAAGTTTTAGACAAACTGATGGGACAAATATCTCTAAAACCTATCACTCAAGTTTTCTTTGAATACTTACCAACTTTCCCTCGCTGTCTCTAACGACTGGGTTTTGCACGATGCAGTAATGATTAGGTGGAATCTTGATAAGTTCAGAAGCTACCTTGACTATTTGTTCATTCTGCTACTTGATGAAGTTAGCAGGTCCTATTTCAATCCTAGAATGAGTTATGGATATCCATTTTTAAGCAATAAGGGAAAAATTCGGAGATGATTAACTAAACCATGAATTTTTGAAACTGACCTTGTAGTATTTGAGTTTTTGTCTAGGATGGAATGTATTGATTGTGTCCGATCTTGATGACTCCAATGAAGTCTTCATCATCTTGCTTCTGTAGAGTTTGTGCAGTATTGGCAGCAGCTCTTCTCATTTAGAATCTTACTTGTGTGGTTTGATAAGATAAAGTTGATTTTTTAAAAGGGAGCTAAATTTTATCAAAAAAACTGGAAAACTAATCAAAGATATGCCATTTCAAAATATTAAAAATGAACACACAATAGAATTCATTAGAAACTAAAAGGATAAATGACAAAAAATTCATAAGAAATAGTCAGACTCATTCAGAGCTAAGATCCTTCAAAAGATAAAGAAATAGGAGCCTGAAAATTTTAATAAATACTTTTTCAACTTTATATTTGGATGACTATAAATATTTAAAAAAAAGAAAGATCCAAAAGGTTCAAGGACAACAAAAGCTCATGAGGAGATAGTTTCTTATATATCATTTATTTAAAAAATATCAAAATAGCTTCTGCAAATAAGTTTATATAAGAGCATTCCTCTTAAAAGAATGGAGACGAAAAGATGTTATACAATTAAATATACTTAAAGATGTTTGGAGTGATGACTCAATAAAACTAGCTAGACTAAGAATTCAGCTATGAAAACGTAGTCAAATTAAAGAGCGTTTCTTCCTTAGAGAGTCCACTTAAAGTCCAAGGAAGAAGAGGTTAAGAAAAGTTAGAAGTTTAAGATTGCTGCAGAGCCGAGACCCAAAAAGAGCAAAATTCAATATCATTTTACAAAAATTCTATTGAATTTTTTAATTCTCTCTGACGAAGAATTCTTCAATGTAAGATACGAGTGCGACGATTCAAGCTAAGGGATTAAAACATCCCCAAAAGGAAAATTGAGGAAAGAAGAATCCAAAAAGTTCGTGGAACTGTTGACAGTTGATCTTCATGTTGACTCTAATGCAGATCATGACTTATCTGTGCAAAATAATGAATGCCATTCTTCTTCTAACATTCAGAACTTTACTGGAAACTAGCAAACAATAAACAGCTCTCAGCATCAGAAGACACTTAGCAAGATCAATATAAATGAAGTTAATAATCAGGGCAAATCCAATCATTAAATTGGAGAGCCAAGCTCACCTGATTTCTTTCACCTTGATTAAAATGTGCCCATTGCAAATATTGGCTTCTCAAACTTGCATGATAACAATCAATAGTAAAAGAATAGGCAGCCCAGTCATACTAGATAAAACTCACACCAAGTTTAGAGATCATCCTTCTCGCAAATCCCCCAGTCACAAAATATTTAAAATGCGACTTATAGTCCTAATCTGAATCACTATAGCTACTTCAGCCACTCGTAGACAGACAACCCTGATAATCACTCAGAGTAAACGTTGCCGCTAAATCATAATTAGCAACATCATTAAAATTTCCCTCCTTACTAAAGCCCTCCACCTTTCTTTCCTCAGCCGCAGTTTAATCAGTCACTGCCTCCTCAGTATTAGCCACCTCTTTACTCTTATACACATTAGCAATAATATGCACCCTTTGCTCCTTAACAAGATCACTATGCGTACCTCCACTAAATTATGTAGAGCTAAAATTAGCTGATGCAGAGACAGCTGGACTAAAACTAAAAGTTCTTTGAGCACATGATTTAGCAGCATCTTAATTGATGACCTAGGTAATATCTCAATCAGAGAAGAGCCAACAACTTTTAACTTTGGTCTTAAATTCAAAGCTAAACCAATAGCCATAGAATGAAAGATCATCCTTCAATTAAACTTCAAGCAGCGAAGAAGCAGAGAGACGAGCATATCAATAGTAAAGGAGCAGTAAATTCAGATCATAAGGGCAAAGATTAGATCAGTTAGATTCAAAGATTCAAAAAATTGATCATAACATCGAAAGAATAATTAAAACTTTTGTATATTTAATAAATTCTAATGAATTCTGAGAGGAGTGAAAGAACTAAGAAGAGAAAAAGTATTAAAGGAGTCTTAAGAGGATGAAAAAGTGTCTGATGTAGAGGAAAGCAGCAGAAAGTAAAATATTAAGAAGAGAAAATGAATATTTTATTCAAATCGTCTTCATAATTATATATTGCTAGGCTCCTAATTATAGAGCTTTCTTCGAAAGAATATTTTAGTCAAGCCTTATATTTGTTGATTTTTTAATTAAATATTTTTTAAATTATCTTGCCAAAGGATAGATTTGAAAAAATCCTTAACTTTTTAAAATAAAGTAAAAGATGATCCCAAGTCAGGGAATGAGATTAAACTCCTTGGAAGACGGAATGGACAGTTAAGTTGATGAGAACGATGGCGAATGGATACCTAAATATTTGTCAAATGACAGCAACAAAGCGTCTTAAATAATATATTTAGAAGATGAAGCTTAGGAACCAGAGATCTCATTTTAAAAATTTAAAATACAGTATTCGACATTAAAATTCATTAGTTAATGAAATTTAATACACATAATTTAATTTTGCATAAATTGAATTCACAATCTTTTAAAGCTTTTCTTGTCAACAAGAAATGAAGTTCAAATCAAATAAATGTATCAGTCTGCTTTCCATAAAATTTTAATCTGAATTTCTTTGGCAAAATGAGGAAATTATTTGTAATCGTGTCAAGTTATTTAAATTGCAACAACGAATATATTTAAATAAATATTTTCGATTGATTTTAATTTTTTAAATTGATTGCTTTTTTAAATGTGCAAATAATTTTAAGAAGGTTCTAATGGTGAGAATGAGAGAATAATGGGAAAATTTTAGGCCAATTTTGAGGAGATTGTTGCATAGCGAGAATAAAGCGAAGAGAAAAGCCTAGATAAATTAACTGAGAGAAGAAATAAAGGTGCCATATAGATAAAGGTAAATAAGTTAGAGTCGTCGATGGAGTCTGACTAATCATCAGAAATAAAACATCTTGAATATACTCATCTCAACCAGAAATGTCACATTAATTAATTTATGTGCCAAAAATAGATAGTGCGAGTAAGTCACTCTTAAACTTTAATAAGAGGAAGGCAAATCCAAAACGCAAATATATTTCTCTTATTTTAAATACCTACGAGCAAGGACTCAAGTTAAGTTGCCCCAAGGAAAAAGTTTATTAAATCTAAATTTTAGTTTTAGGTCAGAATAATATAACCTCCTGAAGCTGACTCTCAAGCCTTTGCAGCATAAGGCGAATCTAAAGATAAGAGCAGCTAGATTAATTATTAGGATAATCTAAATTAAGACTTTAAAGAAAAAAACTTTTAGGTTTCAGAGATTGGATTATAAAAAATAAATGAAAAAGAATAGAGGCAATCTTCAACACCAAATAAGAAAAAGCATATTCAATCTACGAGTAAATAAAATACTCATTAAACATTAGGCGCCAGCCAGTTTAAGCAATTATTTAAAGCACCAATTGCTGAAGCCCTCGATTTTGAGAATTTAAAGTCTTCTTTCTAAATTATCTTCTCGCTCTAGCATCTTCAAATATCTAAAAGATTTAATTGCTTATATTCAATAACCCCAATAACCTATATACTTTAGATAAATAGTGAATAGATATATGATCATAATATACGATAAAGACGCATTCCCAAAATAGCAGAAAACACACTTAATTAAGACAAGCCAGATCTCTCAATCTAAAAAAGGACCTTCAGGCACCCACCGCTAATTACTAATTTATCACTTATGTTAAAAATATGAAATATCGTATTTTCCACTTCAGTTTTAGTGTTGTAGTTGTACAATGAATACGTTATATCTTCCCAATGTTACCACTAAAAAAGTTGGCGTTTTTCAATTTCAAAAATGAGTGGATGAGGTACCGGGATAAGGGTGAGTTAAGACAGGGGGCCCACTCTTTGAGTTTTTCTTAATAGAGGTTTTTGAGAAATATGGACCTCGAATCCAGAAATGGTATGATTGAATTTAAAATTGACTGTTCCGAAAGCTCTATAATACTAATCTAACTATACTTAAAATTGATTAGTGAGTGGATTAATTCTTATAATTTATTTAGGATTGGATGCGCGATTTCGAATTCTTAATTAGACAGCTTAAGGGATCATAGGTGCCAAAGCCGGCCAAAACACGATAAAATGACTCCTCCCCAATTAAATCGAGGTAAGTTTTCTAAAATCCACAACAATTATACTACACATTTTATACTCAGCATATTAAAGAGCTTTCATCAGGGTTCATGATTTGTTGAAGCGACGTATCACTTAAAAATAAATTGTGTAAATACGATGTTTTCTAATTGTCAACGATTTGAAATATAATTTAGAATTGTTTGACTAATTTTGTACATTATATAAGAACTCGCCTTTTAATTTAATCAAATTAAATATTAGTTATTGTACTCTATTATTAAGAACAAACCAAAATAGACTTACTATTCAAAGGAAGGACCCCAGCCCCACTGATTCCGGAGTATTTAGACTTATAACTAAAAAAAAATTTCCCTTCCCTCGTTAACCCTTTCCCTTTTTTGGGGGAAAAAACGATTTGGCTATCAATTTGGTACTTTCAGATGCTGAAAACTCGGCAATTAAAATTTCAGACTCTTAAGGGGATCAAACATAAAAATAAGCACTTCCTGTCTATTTTACATTAATATGCTATCTCCTTAATTTTACTATGAACTTTACAAATAATCATAATTTATTCAATATTATATTGGTTGAGTATTAAAAGGTGATCGAAGAACAAACTGCTTTATACCCAACTTAAATCGATTAATCTCAGCTTAATATCAACACTAATAACTCTTGAATTAAGAATGAACTCGTAATTCCTTAATTTAAAGGTTTTCATAGATCATCTGACTTTTCAGGATATTTGAAAAAATTGCTTCAATTGACTTAATTGAGAAGATCTAATATGCTTAATCCCCTCAATAATAACCTTGCTATCATTTTCTAAGACTCAATTCAATATGCTAGAATTATCTTTATTGATGAATATACAAATCATTTAGTTAATCCTGTGAATTAAGACTTTCAGAAATTTCTTGTCTTAATTCAAATTCTCCAAGGCATACTTTATCTATATGAGATATGACTAGATTAATGAGAAAGATTTAAGACTTCTCCAAATAAGTAAAAGGCTATTTAATCATAATTAATCTCAACTCAAAGCAATCAAACTCTGAGCATGTTAATTACTCAATGAATAAAGTGATTTGATCAAAGCCAAAATGTAGAACTCTTTGACATTTACTTGGACTTCACACTTATGACTGACTAATTACACAAGACTTAATAATTAGGAATAGTAATAGAAGCCATAATTTTCAATTAAAAATAAGAGACATTTTAGTAAGCTAAAATACTCGCTCTTTTAAGATAATTTATCGAAAACGTAAAGCTCTTAATGTAATCAGGATCATTTGATTTGACACTTAATTTCTATAACTCTTTCATGAAGCAGCTCTAGAGTAAATAGGTTTTCCACATTAAAAGTGAGTAGTTTGCTTCTCAAATTTGAGGAGCCTATAATTTACTCCTACCACAAATAATTCAAGAATGTAAGTTTAAATTTCCATATTTAGAAGGCAATTAAGAGCTTATAATAGTTATTTTCTTTATAGAGTCGAATAGGATTTCTCTATAGAGATTTCCTCTAGACACGAAAAGAATTCCATAAGACCTTTCCTCATAATGTATTCCAATTAGTAACAGTACTTTAATAGAGTAACTAAGCAATGAGATAAGCATTTGAATTTATGTGAAATATTCTTACTCATTCTTAGATTCTTAATTTAAAAGCTAGTCAAATTCAAGCAATAAGATTAGCCTTTTTTTGCTTTTTCTCAAGCAATTAATCCAGTTCAATGGAAATGTCATTAAATATAAGCGAATTCAAAATAATTGAGCTCAAGTTTATTAATTGAATATATATTCCTGAATTTAAGACTATAGTTATAATTTAACTTCTAATATTTCATTACATAAGAATTCAGTTCTCACAAAGCAAGAATACTTAATTGACTACATCTTAATCATATGAAAGAGCTTAGATGCAAAAAGGTTAATAAAAAAATATAGATGGCTAAAGCGTCGCAATAGACAATTAGAAAGATTTCATACATTCTAAATGAGGTATATATTGCTAGAGATCAATAGCTTTTAATTGAAATAAGAGGGGATTCTATTCTATATCAAAGGATAGAGAATCAGGCAATTTTTTTTCTTTAAACTTAATAAGAATGACTTCAAAATAATCTTAATGAGACTGTTTCAAATTTTTACAAGTAGAGCATCTTTTAATAATAAGCTCTTGGCTATATGAAGTATCCTTCATCCCTTTGGAGCATATATTCAAGTAGATTACGAATATCTAAGTTATTAAGAATGAAATAGGCCGTATATCTTATTTAATGAAAGACTTGTATAAGGAAAGAAACTTTCATATAAAAATATGAACATATAAAAACTCAACATTAAAATTCAATATACACATTCCTTCGATTTTGAAAAAAATTATGTATCAAAATCATAAATTTTTGCTTCAAAAAAAGAGCTTTTTTTCCCCATTTTTTTTCTGTTCTTTGCACAGATAGATAGAGCATAGGTGGTTCCTTTTGCGAAGTGCTCTTGAAATTTCCTCATTCATGCGTTTTCCGCCTCAAAAAGTCCAAATATTGGAAAAAAATGCCGAGAAAGTACGATTTTGGGTGCTAAAAAAAGCCAAATTTTTTTTTTAACTAATCATACAGCGCGATAGAGCATAGTCGATTTCATGGGAGAATTTCCCCTGCTTTTTTAATTTGAGGGCTCTTTGGCCTCCAAAAAGAGGAAATAAAGTGAAAAAATGGTCATTTTTCACTCATTTTTAATACATTTTTAACCATTTTTAACACTTTTTTACAAAAAAAATGAAAAAAACCCCAAAAAGTGATAAAAAATCGTCGATTTTTGCATAAAAATGAACAAAAATAAGCATTTTTTTCCTTAAAATTTCACTTTTTTTTACATAAAAATTGTTACTTTTTTCCACTTTTTTAACTAAATTTGTTTAAAACCGAGCTTTTTTCCTTGTTTTTTAATGAAAAATGCTCTAATAAAAAACCCTATATTGCATACAAATGAGAACAAGATCTACAGAGACCAGGATCGAAAAATATGAGTAAATGGAAAATCCGAGTTAAAGCATGTCTAGTAAATCGAGATGCGCTTTCCATAAGAGATCTCTATTTAGAGACTTTAAAATAAGTGCACTATTTGAGCTTTGTAAATCGAATATCTCTTCACAGAAAATTAATTAAGCTATAAGACCTAGGTGATTCTTTACCTACTCATCAAGCTCTATCGAATGATGTGCTAATATAGGGGATGTAAAATTTTTTGATTTTCGCAAATTGTCCTTTTTTAGATTTGAGAGATCTGGCTTGTCTTAATTAAGTGTTTTCTGCTATTTTGGGAATGCGTCTTTATCGTATATTATGATCATTAATATCTATTCACTATTTATCTAAGTATATAGGTTATGGGGTTTATAAACGAAAACAAATGAAGAGCATGACTGGATCTTGCCAAAGATTTCGCACTTATAATGACGTGTCATTAAGTAATAGTGAGGAGTCGAGATAAATACAGGATAATTATTAGTAACTGCTAACTGCTCAAGATATTAATTAAAATAGATAGTTTCTTTGATTTAATTTACTAAGATAAAATTGCATCGCCTATTCAATCATATAATTTGTTTTAATTGTATCAAATACGAATGAACCACACTTAAAGTTCGAAAATTAAGTTTAATAAAGAATAGATACTCCTAGAGAGGTTGACTCATAAGTTGAATTCGTTCATCGGCAAACTGATAAAATAAAAGAAATTGGAGCTTTCCAAGCTGTAAAGCCTTTTGAGCAGATATTTAACTATAGCTCTAAAAATTCTTTTCCTACAAATTTAACTTTCAAACAAACAGCTTATTTTTATTATTTTAAAATTTTAAACCCATTTTTAGCTTTTTTATTGGGAAAATTTTTTAAAGAGTTAATTTTGTTAAGCAAAAAAAATTTTTTAAAAAAAAATTTTTTAAATTTAAAATTATTTAAATGTATATTTAAAATTTAATGCTTTTTAAGTATATTTGCTAATTTATAAATTTCGATTTAATTTCTGTTGAATCCATATTTACGCATGAAAAACATATAAGGATTACAAATTTAAATAATATAAATTTGGGTAGGCAAAGATCCTTTCAATCTCATCGAAGGAGAGATTCTAAAAGTTTAGTGATCAAGCCCAGATTCGTTATTCAAGCTAAGGCTTCTAAAGCTCTGAAAATTCATTTGAAGAGTATCAGATTAGTAAACAACCTCACAATAACAACTTATAAATAAAAACATAAGTCATCCACTACACCTACCCGTTAAATTAAATTAAATTGGTCACCAAATCAAAAACTTTTTTTTTTTTTTTTTTTTTTTTTTTTTTTTTTTATTTTTTTTTTTGGTTTTTTTTTTTTTTTTTAAATCTTGCTGCATCTATATGTTAGCTTAATCCAGATTTAGTTTTTGATTTGTATTTTGCTATTCATCTTCAAAGAAATCCACTTATTTAAGCAGTTTAATTTGAGGACTTTAGTACAAATGCAGATTAGACTATTGGCGTTGCCTATTTTTCTCTGCATCTATCTTTGCTTGTCTGAGTTCACGCTTTTTAATCTGCTCTCTATTTATCTAATCCTACTCTCTTAGATTCTTCTAATGATTTGACACAAGCAAGTGGCAAATTATCACTGTCTGAATAAATATGCATTTTATTAAATCAAAGAATGATTTCTAAGAGGAAGTATGCGTAGAAGATAAATACTTCTGCTCTTAGCCACAGATTCATTCCATGAATTTGATCTCTGCACACTGAGTCATAACGGAAGTAAACCACCTGCACGAATATGTAGATTCCAAGAGTGAAACAGCAAGAGCAAGAAAGGCAGCAGCGAAGGAAGCTTTTATTGTTCTCCTTTTCTAATTTAACAGCTAGATAATTTAAACCATAGAAATACGTATTAAAGCGTAGTATATTCCCTTTATGACTTGTATTAGATGGCTACAGATAAGACAGATAAGAGCCTCTCGGTATCTTCTGGCTATGTTAAAATTTGGATCATTCTCTAAGTTTATGCATTAATCATTTGCTTCTACTCCAAGGATGGCGGCACTTACAGCCATGAATGCTATTTCAACCACCGTGAGGACGCTTTGCCTGAAGTAGTAACTCTTAGGGTGCTTCTTCCAAAATTCATGAATCGTCTGAATGCTATCTTAAGGCTTGTAGAGAGCTTCCTTGGTTCTGAATTTAGAAGAAGCGTTAGTGGATGCTTAACTCTAAATGCTAGGTTTTTATTTCTAAACCTTAGATATGGATAAATTGTAAATTATATTTAGTCTCTTGTTTACTATTAAGACATTTTATAATTTTGATTTTTTTCCTCTTAAACATTTCAAGTCATGAAAAATATTTTGAAGAGCAAGAAGATCTGATTGTGTTTCAACCTCCACTCTGTGAAACAAGTTATTTAGCTTTTCAAGAAGATCTTAATTCGAGTACTTAAGATTTCACTGAGTAAAAATAAACTCCTACACCATTAGAAAACCCTTTAAGTGAAGAGCATGTTTAAGGGGTTGAACACTAGGATTCCAACCTCTAAAATCTTCTTAGGTTGCGATTAATGTCATTAGAGCTTGAAGATAGAGAAATAAATGCTGAAATGCCATAATAAATACCAAATTTATATGAAGATAGAAGGGACTCATGTCTTTAAAAAATCCTTTTTAACTTGGCTGAACCAGAAGATCTAATCAAATTAATTTTCATTTTTATTAATCTGAATAGACAAGATTAAGAAATCTTTACTTACAAATCACTTTCTTAAATTGATATTAAAGATCAAATTATTTTTCTTCTTAAAATGATCATTGTGTAAGACTGGATTCTACTAGCTTTAATTAAGATTCAGATCTCAATAAGTCTCCCCAGACACTTGTAATAGAAAATGAATGTCGCTCTTGGAATTTGAATGAATAATAAAAAGAAGCTAATAAGCTTAATTCAAGAGAGTTAATAAGATAAAGAAGTGAAATTGAATTAGAGAATCAATTTTAAAACTCTCCTAATAATTAATAATTAAATCTAATGGAGAGCGGTAAATATGAAGATACATCAGTATCGCAAACTCAAGACCAATACTTAACCGATCAACTTAATTAAGCTTAAAATAATGCAGGTCAAGGCTATCATTTACAGACAATTAACTCTCAAGAAGGAGATGTAGATCTAAAAAACACTCAAATATGCGATAATATAAATCTTACAGAGGGTAGTTAGAGTGACAATTAATATTTGGAATTCTCTAATAAGTAAAATAGAGAAATGGATCCATAAAAGAGCTAGTCCATCACTTTTCATACCAAAATGAAATTTAACTTGCAAACATAGATCTATTAAGTCGAGGAGGATGGCGCAATTTCTCAACCCAATCATGATAAGTAGCAAATCACAATCAAAATTTCAAGAGAGAAAGATATCTTCAACTATTTCAAGGTAATTATTTTAAGAAACGGCATCTGCAGCAGTAGAATTTGAATGTTATGCAAAGAATTTTTATGATTAATGTGATGATGGAGCGGAAGGGGACTGTGAGCAAGCTCAAGATACCTAATTTCCTAAAAATTCTCGTACTTAAAGCTATATCTAAGAGCTTCCCGCTCTATCCCCTACTAAGATTGATTTCTTAAGTCCTTCAAATATATACAACCAAAAGCACCTTCAATAGTTTAGCTTGACTTCTCAAGGCGATGCTGCAACTTTTAACTTTTGCGATCAGCACTTATATTAGAGTAGTGATTCTCATTAAAACCTTTAACATCAAGGCTCGAAATAGCGATTTAAGGTCTGCTAAAACCCCTACTTAGTTTCAAAATCAAACACCACTTCAAATAAGATGCTCGTAAACATGCACTCATTCAAAAGCACTTTAGGCGCTTTACAAAGCGCAGGCCATTCGCTTGGCAAGTAAAATAAACAACCCTGCACGCAATCACAGAAAGGCCAGCCAAATTATTATAGTGATAACCCTAATCAGTAGTAAATCGCTCCTATCCCAATGAAATTCAAGGTCAAGAAGAACCAGCTAGACGAAAATCAATTTCTAGATCAAAATTATGTACCGTCTGATGATCATTTTGACAATATGTCAAATAAAGAGTTTTAAATTTTCTAAATGGCTTCAGATTCAAAGGAGGGGGTTCCTTACTAGTAGAATGGATCGGGAAGGAATAATTAAATTCTGAGACCTTGTCAAGGCACTGAGGACATTTGTGAAAGCAACTCCAACAGCGAAGATGATAAGGAGAGCAGAGTTACTTTGCAGGGAAGATTCAAAGTCAAATTGCAAGAAAGTAACAAATCTTAAGAAGACTCGTAAAACAATATTGAGCGCTAATATCATTTATGATGACATAAATACAAAATTGGAATTTGTATCATGCTGATGATATAAGTCCCTAGCAAAGAGTGAAGAATAGGCTAAAGCTTAACCTTAAAAATGCAGAAATATTTGATTAAGCCAACTTCTAGAAAGAGATTGAAAAGTTTGAGCAAGCAGCAACAGTTGAAGATCCCAACTAAAGCAACAGAAGTCAATCAGATTCATCAAACTAAAACAATCAAACATAATAGGAGGGCATTCAAGAACAATCATAGTTGGAGTGTGATGATACTTCATTCTCAAATCAACACTCAAAATTAAAGTCAAGTAATAAGAAAGATCAATAAATATAATCTTAGTTGAATAGCCCAATATCATTACCAAATATTAAATTCTATTTAATGCTGGATCAAGTTTTTCCTTAAATAAAATTGCAGTTTGGTTCAGATTTTAATCTTAAAACGTCCAAATTTCATCAATATACCTCTCTGAAAGTACAAGTAGATCCTCTTGCAAACTCTTCAGCTCCTGGGGCTGCTTCAGCATGCATGAAGAATTCGATGTGACCTGGCTCTACAACCTTAGCAACTTTACCTGAAGATTCTGAGAAGACCATGTTGCGAGAGCTGTTGCAATCAAGAGTGATTTCAATTGCTCTTGATCCAACATTTTCAATGCCGTATGTGAAAGTGTAGGACTGCTCACAGAACTTGTTGAGAAGGCGATAAGAACCTGGGCGCTCTTCAAGAGTCTCTGCGAACTTTTCAGGATAATTTTGTTGACAAAGACATCATAGTCCTTCTTAGGAGTGGCCTCTTCGATTTAGATCTCAATTGACTTGAGCGAATGGATAGTAAGCATGAAGCAGCGTGACTCGAAAGGATAGAGATCCTTATCATAGCCCCACTTCTCTAGCCATCTCCAAACAGCAGATTCACCTTGAGTACGGATGGCATCTCTCCAAAACTCTAGGAATCCTCTGCGATTAATGCCTCCCTCTTCATTGTTACAGAAACGCTTTGATATCTTTCTGTGGAACTCTTCTTCTAAGAAAAATATATTTATGTTCTGTTAGGTTGACGTTCAAGCGTCCATAGAACTCTTGGAATTCTGAAAACTCAACAATGTTGTTGATGATAACTTTGTCGAGTCTTCTGAAAATATCCTTAATGCAGAGCTCTGCAACTGGGTGCAGATCACCATTGTTGTCAAGAAGCTTAATGTACTCGCTCTTAGCAGAAGGAGGGCGCTTCATTGTGCAGCCACTTGTTCTTGGCAAGATCAAGTATTCACCAGGTTCCAATTCAACATCTAGTTCAACTTGTCTCTCAGCGCTGAATTCTTTCATGAAAATTAGATCAAGTCCTCCAGTTTGATAGTTTTTCTGAAGCACAGCCACACCAATTGCGATGTAAGGCTTGCGGCGGATGAGATCTTAGATTCTCTCATCTTCTTGATGAAGTCCAATCAGTACTCTCTACTTTTGAGCAACCTTGATCTCATAAACTTGAGTAGAATTATTAAGTTCTCGCAATAGTATGCATTTGTTTAGTAGAACTTTGGATTTAGCTTGATTGTCGAGATCTGATACTCTGGTGGTGAATTCTCCCTTAACTCTAATTTCTTCCCAGTCGCTGACTTTGCAAACGTTGAGGGCTCTGAAATGTTGAGAGAAGTCTCTGAAACTCATCCAGAAAGTGCCATCATCGCCGAAGACTGGCTTGATATTTAAATTAAGATAGCCTGCTTCATTTGCTCTGTCCAGAGGTTAGAGTTGTCAGACCATTCTCCTTGCCACTCAAAAGTTCCCCAAGGGTTTCTGATGTTCACAAGCTGGTTTCCATATGCCTCTTTAACTTGAATGACAGAGTAGCGTGACCTGGCACATTTAAAAATTATTCAAATTCAATAATATTTATTCTTATAGACTAATCATTATTTTATAATAGCTTTTTATCTCAAATCATTTTTTTATTTAAACTCTAATTTTAATTAAATGTTGAATTATTCACAAGTCCACCAGCCTCAGTAGGACCTCCAGTTTCGGTCCATCTGTCCTCACCAGCTGTAGAGGAACTGATAAGATATCCACTCTCATCGAACTACTTCATCTTTCTGAAGAATTCTCCATTGTCTATCATATCTTGAGTGGCCTGGTCCTCAAAGTCAAAGCATTCAGTGGGGCTTCCAGTCAAATCCGCTAAATACTTAAATAAATCCATCATGCCCTCATTGGCAAATCCTCCTCTGAGAGTGTAGTAGTTACCATGAATCTTAGCATAGGCCTTCTCAAGAAGAAGTACCCACAACTCATTTCCATTAGCTCTTGAGAAGACGGGGCCGCCCTCAACAGAGCAAGGGAAGTAGTCATCAACAGTCACTTCCATCCATTCACCATTTTTGCAAATCTTTATCCTGTACAGACCCTCTTCATTGAACTTCTGAGTAATGAAAAGTCTTTCAACAAGGTGAGGCATTTCAGCAAGAGAGGCTAAGGCGCACATGAACCAGCAATCACCCAACTGTCCTTGCTTAATATCATTAGGCTCAATCTTTTTGTAAAAAACTTCTGGTGCGAACAGTCCCTGGCTTTCATCTACGATCATAAACTCGTGAGGTCTCTTCCAAACGATTGGCTGTCCGAATGGCTGGGCTTCAGTTGAAGGGTAGATAGAGCTCTCTACGGGAGGGAACTCAATATCTAGGAAGTTGCAAGAATAAAATAAGTTGACCTGGGCATCTCTCAACTTCTTTCTGATTGAGTCAAGTGGCATGATGTCGTAGGGGAAGGTCTCAAAGAGCTGCTTTGAGAATTTAAGAAGTGAAGGAATATCTTTGGGCTTGGGTCCATCCATCAGTTGCTGGTTTGTCAAAGATTTGGGAATACCCTGTGACTTAGCTGCGTTCTTTACTGTGTATGTGAATTTGATTCTGAGGAGCCAGTCTCCGAAAAGCTTAACTTGAGCAACTTCCTCATTAGCGAAGGGCTTGAGCTTTGCTGTCTTAGTTGTCATGTAAGAATTAGCGAAAGAAGCTCCCTCACTTCATTTTATCAATAATTTAACAATGCTTTGAATTAATTATTTTTATAATCTATAATTTAATCATACTAAGTTTATTAAAAAAGGTAAATAAATTTAACTTCCAGTAATGTCTACTGTGATCTCAACGTCCTTGTCAAGCTTGGTTTCAATCTATATTAAAGGTGTTACTTATTATCTCTAATCAAGGTTATTCTTACTCTGTAGAAATTAGTCTAGTCGAGGACTTCGTAGTTCTAGTAAGATGGTTCTACTCTTTTATAGAGAATGATTCCCTCACCGATTTCTTGCGAGACTGTGTTATCTGCCATCTCCTTCAATAGATAAAATCCGTATTTCACATTCTAAATATAGTGATGCAAATTTGTTAGTTTATCTTGCTTTAATGAGCTGTTGAAGAATTTATTTTTATTTAAGATATTAATTGCAGCCCTTATCTACATAATTGGTGTTTACTGAAATGATGATGCTATTTTGCTCTTCTCTTTGAACTGAGGCGACATTTGTGATGAGAGTAGCTGGCAAGAAGTACTCTACAGAGCCTGCACTTGTGCTCCTTTGAGAGAGGAGAAGCTGAATATTATCCATAAGCTTGCCTAACTCTTTTTGAAGGTTTTCCACTTTCATAGTAATCTCTTATAGCGTATGCTCGGTAAACTAGAATTCCTTTATCATAGACTAGTAATCGGTGTCTTGTGTTACCACACTATAATAAGTGGTGAGCCATATTTCATGCTTCTTACCCTTCGAGTGACTTCAAATCCTGCTTTAGCTCTTTCTAGAAGACTTGCATCTGCCCCAATCTTAAGTTGAAAGATCGAAGTTGCTCGTACATTTTGAACATCTGCTCTTCTGGAGAATCCTTAGCTCTCACATTTGACAGATCTATAAGCTGCTCTAGTTCAATTACAAAATAGTAAATATATTCCTGAGCCTTTTAACGAAGTCTTTTGTACTCGAGTAAGTCAACAGCTTTCGAACCTAAATCGGAAGTCTTTACCTTGCCAATCATAATTTCCTCATATGGTTTTTAAATCTTAACACCCAATTTAGAAAGAAATAAACTATTTCTTAGCTGCCTTTTCTTCTTCTTCCCAATCAATAGGATTTCCTGTACCATCCTTGGCTACCTTATCTTTTTTATCATCTAAGAGAGGAGAGTCTTATCTCATGAAGTCAAAGTTAAGCTTCTGACCTTATTCGATGGCAAAGAAGTTTCTGTTTTCAATACCCTTGGTGTCCCCATAAAAATCTGAGTTCATATTCTTGAACTCTATTCCTCTAACATCTATGTGATTATTAAACTTAATTTAATAAGCTGATTGAGGATTTTTCCCTTGGCATTGAGATTTGACGACGAGAGTCCTAAAAAGCCTTAAAAGTCAAAAGTAGGTTTTTCTTTCCTTGTAGCTGAATTTTACTCTTGAGATGGCGAATTCTGTTTTAGATTAGCACTTAAGCACGATTGAAAGACCATCACATCTTTCCTCTGCTTCTTTTAAGGAGACATGTACTGAATTGACAACACTCCTTCATTCACTTCTATCACCAGCCTGATTATTCCAGAGTCATAATTCACTAGCTAGCAACTTAAAGGGTTCTTTCCTATAAGACACATTCAGTTTGTGGTATAATTAAATGAGAGATTAAGCAAATTCTATTCTATTGTAAACAAAGAAAGGCATTAAGTGAAAATAATTAATCTGAAATGGAAAAGTCTAGGAGAAATATGTGTCAATCTAAGGCATAGAAGATCAAGCAACTAGCTCTGATTTCTCTTTTCATTAATCTGTCATTTTGTTCCTACTTCAATACTATCGAGGAGTTCAGCTTCGATTCATACCTTGGAGAGTACCCCTTGTCTTATGTGACTTTCGGATCCTCAATAAGCACTAAGAATACTCTAAAGCTCCTTCCTCCAGTTAAAAACGCATCGGGTGCTCTATTTCTCAATCAGGTATGTTCATGTGCAAAATTATACCTCTATCAATATTTCAACTTGGCTTCGATTTCTTTCTTTACTTGAATGTCATATCTTTTTAAATAATTAAATACAAGTGCATTAACAATCATGAAAAGAAACATCAAGTGAGACTATCTTTTATTACGCTTCAGACGAAGTGCTTGGATGCTATAGACACTCATTTAATAATGTTTGAGATTTTGGAAGAGAAAATTTAAGCCAAGGAGTTACCAATTTTACTTTATTAGCTTTTATTTATAATTTTGACTGTTCTAAGCTAGACAAAGTATTTCAAGAAACTCCTTGAATAAACTTACACTATTCATAAAGAGCAGTCCAAAGTCAAAGAGTATAGTTTCAGTAGAATAAATTGATTCTAAGATGAGCTTTATATCTGACTGGCTCGACCAATAAATGACTCTCATTTCCAAACCTGACATTGCTTAGCAAGTACAAAAATAAATTCCACCTATCATAAATCTGAATCCACCAATCTAGGCTGTTGTTCTTTAGCCGGAAGTCACGTAGTCACCTTAATTACGAACTAAATCTGACACCAATTTATCCATGTTCTCTCAAAAATAGTCCAAGCAAAACCAAAATACTAGCAAGAACTAAATTCTAGATTATATTGAGCTAGAAGCAGCTGCCAAATCAAAGCAACCCAGTTCAAGTTCCCTGGTCAAGAACGTATCCTAGTCATAATAACTTAATCTTCAAGGAGTTAAGCCTACAGGCCAGGTTGAAATTCAAATTATAAACCAGAGAGATTAAAAGCAACCAATTTACAAATTATAGTAAATTTTTTAATAAATAATTAACCTCACAAATAACTACAGTCACAGCAATCTGAGTAATTGTAAGGTGCAGCAGCTGTTTAAAAGAAAACAATTGTCCTGGGTTAGTAAAATACAAATGCTTAAGTCCCTCCACCTTAGCCGTCTAGCTTCTCTAAGAGTAACTCCATAGGTACAAGAACTAATGGTGAAGATAGCAAATCTTAATAAAGAAGTACTTTGTATCAATCCAAGGCACTTATTTAGGGAAATAACAGGTTATATAAGCAGCCAATAATCCTTACAGTGAGGGAAGCGATGTAACCAAATCTCAGCAATTAGATAAAAGCTAAAAGAGCAAAAGAGATGATATTTATATCTACTATATTTAAAACCCAATACTTTAATTTAAGCTTTAATGGGATCACCAGAAAGACACTACTTCCACATTTGGAACGGTTACTGTTTTGTATTTACTAGAATATGGCATCGGTGTTAAAGTTAATGGAGTTGAATAATTTAGACAAGTCTATTAAGGTAAAGCTCACAGGTGTATTATAACAGATCTTAATCCAAGGACTAATTACAGAATAAGAGTAGCAGCAGCTCTCTCTGCCCCTGAAAACCAAAAAGAAATATAGGAGGTTGGTGAATGGTCAGACATAATTCAAGTTTCAACCCTTGATAATCAAAAGATAAATCTTGCTCCTTAGAATGAAGATTTTGTAACTCGCTATAATCCTCTTGTGCATGGGCATGGCGACTAGCAATTAGAAATGGACAGCTCTTTTATAAGCACTTACTCTATGACTAACCTTCATTAGCACACAAATAGGATGCTTAATTTCCAAAATGACAGCTATGTGTTTAGCAAGCCTTTCTATATTCATGGAGATTAAGAATGGACATTTGGAAAGCACTTCTTCCAAGTTGATGCAATGGTGTAGGATCCTCTAGAGATAACTAAGACCGATTACAACTTCTCTTGCTATTTGACAGTAGGGCTGATTTGCACAGTCATTCCCAAAAACTCCAGCAGCACATAGTCAACATCTAAAGAGAAAACCCCTGGAAAGAACTCTAACAATACAAGCAAAAATAAGAGCAATACAAGTTCAAGTCAACCTAAAAAAGAAGAGCTAGAATAAGTTATAGTCGGCTGCAAAGTGGGAGTTAAGGATTCCGCTTAAGTTCAAGTGTACATAAATCTGGAGAAGCATCTTTTGCTTTGTATCGCTAATGGAAAAATTAACGAGAAGTTTGACTTGAGTAAATACACTAGTTAAGTCATAATGGGAAATCATATCATTCCATTGTAATTAAAAATTCAATGATAATACATCTTTAGGGCAACTTATTATTTTTAAATATAAATATGTGAATCATAAACATGAGAAAGATGAAGAAAGCTCTTTCTGAGGGTCTTATTTGGTTGTAATCTCTTGAGCTCTAGTCTCTATAAATTTAGGATATGATGTGAGTTGGCATCTAGTTTGTGTTAGTAGTTTGTTTTAAGTTATTTTTTAAGCCTGATTTTTAAAAGATCAACTTTGAACCCAAATGTAGTGCTTTTTATCAGAATTTAGTCTCATCCAACTATTTATTATAATTTAAACCCTCTCTTTAATTTATGGGAATATAATTCTACAATAAAATATAAGATCTAGTTTATTCAATTCCAGCGACTTGAAGAATAATTTTATTTAAGCATTAATTTTGAAATTATGCACATCTTTATCATTATTTTATACTTATAATGACAGATATTTTAATAAAAAGCCTACTACTATCAATTTTAACTATTTATTATAATTTAAATATCAGCTTATTCGAAAAGCATACACCTCTTCAAATGGAACGCTTAATGCCGGCAAATATTTATTTAATCTCAAATGTGTGAGCCAAGTCAGGAAATGGAGTGCTATCAGTATATCCCTAGCACCAGAGTTTCGAGAAATTGCGACCCTTATAGACTTTTATAAATTACATTTAGACTGTGCGACTTTAGCCGCAACATCTTAATAATAATCTGCGAGTTTCTTAGCTTCCATCAGATAGTGTCACTGGTGGCAGCTAACAAAAGGATCAAAGGTAAACTTGATAATTTCTTAGAAGCTTCCTCCTCTCACGAGGTTTCCTACTTCAAGAGGCGGGCCATCATCAACTTCCAAAGCTTCTTCTTTGAGCAGTTCCCCAGCTACGAGAGTTTCTTTATTAGAATGAGCTCTATCACCAACTCCTTAAATCAAGTCACTAAATTATTATATCCTGTCAAAACATTCCTGAAATGCATAGCTACTCATTGGGTGTTTTCGGTTCATCTCTCTGCTCATCGCCAAGCACCTACCAAAATTTTCTTCCCCTCACAAAGCAATCTTCTTTGTGTGTTTATTCCCAAAAGAGTTTACCAATTTTCAAGAAGCAACCTTCTATATCTTGCCCCTTTGACCTAGCTAGAGATGAACTCGCCTCCAGGAGGGACAACAAGAAGTAGCTGTTAGAAAAAGCAGAAGATGACAAAACATCTGCTACTCAATACATCTACTTTAATGTGTATAATATTTTAGTTCAATACATTGATGAGACATTCAAAATATGGAGGGCTATTTACATGAAAGTTTTGGAGAACAAGCAAAGCTTTATAGACGCGGTTCAATCGGACTTTTACTCTATCTTTATTCAGCACCCTGAGGACTTTGCCAAGGAAATTTTTCTCGACCCCTCTCTTGCTGAGAACCCAGTTTTCGCACTTCCATAGCTCCAGAGAGAGAACTTTGCAAAGAAGGGACAGTTCTATAGGACAGAAAAGATTCTCGTGCAATCTTTCCAGTCGTACTTCCGCAAATACTCCGTAGACAGTGCCAAATAAAAGCTCTGGGAGCTGAATGAGTCAATTCAAGCCCAGTATCATAGATTTAAATAAGTGAAATCTTATCATGCTAATGATGCTACAAAGAATATGATTTTACAGCTATTAGGAAAGTAAAGTGCCTCCAACGCGACAAAGGAGGACCTTGGAATTTCACAGTCTACTAATATGACCACTTCCACAGCTGCTTCAACCATGAATCCAATTACTAATCGCTCATCATCTCTTTAGTATCCTTTCTAAATGGCCTCGGAAACAGTATCACAGCTGGACGAAGATGAAGAGATATCAAACACTTGCAAATCAAGGTCAGATATACTCTTTGGGTTCATGCCCGATTGTAAGTTAAAAATTAAAAAGCATAAAATTTCCGCCTATTCTATGTTAGCTTCTTTTTTAACTAAATTTGTAGCAATCGACGTGACTAATCTAGAAGATTGTTCTGAATTAGGACTTGCCTTATAAAATCTGTAGATGTCAGAAAAGGGCTTTCAACCAAAAAATAACTTCTTTGATTAGTGCTTTGAACCTCTACTTGGTGAACAATAGCAAAACAGAAGCAGCATATCTCAAGTCTATTCTGATGTATCATCTTACACTTTGAGGTAATTAATTCAAAGCCTTCTTGTCAAATTATGTTGATATTTGCAAGTCTACCAAATAATTTTGGATTTTGTAATCTTTGCTTTCTTTCTAGAATCATTCTCTCAGATAGCTTTCATAATTATTCTTAACCATATGCTGGTATTGATTAGTGTTTCATGTTGTCTAAATATTTAATAGGTAATTCTAGCTGCTATGTAACGCTCATCATTAGCAACTTGAATTCGTGCTTTAGCAAATTCAGATGGCTCCTCCTCAAAAATAAGACCTCTTCATTTATATGGAAGATTACATTGTCAAGGAAAAAAATCTGCGCTTCCTCCTCAAAAGGATACCTCAGATGTACCCAGTTGCTGAGTCTTTCAAAGAAACACTTCTTAAGCATGGCGTCATCAATGATAGCTAGCTCAGAACGGAACCTTATGTTGCTGAGTTCATCCTTCTTGAGCTAATTTAGAAATTGAATGCTCTTTATTTATTACACACCACTTTAATTAAATGGACTCGATTTGGATGAATGAGACTTACAGACGCCAAGGCGATAACTTGATAGAAGTAGTAAAGAAAGAAATAACTCATGTGCACCACTTGGACAGGATATCTGAGCTTGCAGATAAGAAAGACACTTTCCGCAAACTCATCAACCTCATTCACTAAATGGAGTTCAACATTGAAAATGAAAGCGCATTCTTGCAGGTACAAACTTCTCATCTGCTTCCGCTTAAAAGAATGGTAATACTTTTTGTCGGGCTTAATTTTTCCTACAGTTATAAAGTCTATCAAGTATATTTAATTTCATTTAAATTATAAATCTGACAATAAAGGAACGGGAGCTTTAAAGTACGAAGAATTGGAACTTCATGTTCAGAAAACTGTGAAAACTATGCTCAAAACTATGCAGCGCTGCTCACAAACCACCTCTGAATTCTTAAAATACTGCGAATAATACGAAAGCTATGAGTTCTATAATAATTTGATTATAATTTGATTCCACTTGATTTAAGAGCTTGAGTATTTCTACATATTGATGAAGAAGCACTATCTTTCGAAAGCTTTTTGCAAAGAGTTCTAGATCAAGCTCGATAATAACAAGTACTAGAAGGATCAACCAAATTCAAGATGCTCTAGTCCTCTTTCTCATCTCTCTGCTTATAAGGACCTTAATCTCTGCCAAATCTTGCCACCTGAGCTAAGGGACTCCTTCTTCCAATAACATTTAAAAATTTAATATGAGAGTTAAAATGCATAACTTGTCAAGAATTTGTTTAAGGAACAATCTTTTAAGGAGTTCATGGAGTCAGATTATTATAGAAATTCAGTTTAATTATTCGGATAATAATCGATTTGCTTAATTTTGTTTTGCATTAGTTGATGTAATCTCTGTTTGTGCTTTTCCATATTGAGTCTCAGTCGAAGTATGACTTTGCTCTTCAGATGAATCAGCTCATGCTTCAGTACCACATGTAATTAGATGATTTGTAGAGGCAATATCCGGATCTTTATGGTGAGAGAGAAAACAGCGAGGAGGAAAAAGAAGAGGTCTGTGGCGTGCCTACCCTTGGAAAAGTTGGTTACGGAGAGGTAATAAGACCAAAGTATGAATAAGATGGTTGCCAGGGCGGTCCATTTACATTAATTGGTAAATTATCTATTATTGAAATAATATCACAGGGTCAGATGAGGACGAAGACTTGGAACTCCCGCTCAACTCTCCTCCCGAGCTATGCAGAGGCTACTCAGATCAGAAGCGACAGTACCAGAAAGCATTTAAGGCAGTACTATTCTAAGTATTTAGCAGAACTGAAGCCGAATATAACTTCAGAGACTAAGTCAAAAAGAAGAGAGAAGAAGAGCAAAAGCAGCATATTCAAGCTTTACAAGCTTAAATTAACTAATTCAACTTTAACACTCAAAACATATAACACAGATAATAATAGGTATAATATGCAATGATAGAATTTTAATTATAAATTTACAGAATACGATATTCATAATAGGCTTAAAAAATTGATAAGCTAATATATCCACATTAAATTGGTTAAAATAAAGTTAAAGACCTTTGAAATAATCTATTTACCTATCTTGATAATTTTGATTTACTTTTGGGAACTGTAATAAAATAATGCCGTCATTTCTACACCTCAAACTACAACTACAGCAATCCAAGGGCAAGTGACAGAGAACTAGTAACAACAGCCTAATTTATCGTAAATTCAACCCTCCTCTTTTCCTTCAAGCAATTTTTCGATATCTCCAACTCAGACAGGGTAAATAGGATTACAAGGCCTCCCTGATTTAGACGACTTTGAATTTGAAATGGAAGACCTTCCAGATCCTTCCTTCCTAATGAGTTCCTTCACTACTGGCTCTAGACAGCAAAGCCAAATGAATACCAATGAAAGCACGATGGCTTTAGATGCCTTCCCTTCTCCAGCAATGAATTTCTTCAATGGAAATTTAGGAAAGCTTCCCAATTTCCAGAAAGAATCCTTTCAATCCTCTTCATAATTCTCTTTAGTACAAGCGAACATGAGTTACAATGGAGGGTAAAATTATGGCAACGTGTTTCCCTAATTTGGAAATTCCTTGCCTTCATCTCAATAGCCTTGGCAGCAGTTTACACATGAGGAAAGCAAGGCAGACATGATGAATCTAAAACCTAGGATGTTTGGAGATAACTTAGGCCCAACAAGAAGTGCTCCTACCAGCTATTAGTCTAGTGACTTGAATGGATAATCCTAAATAGCGTCTAATGAATAAATATTTTCCTTTATTAGTCACATGCTGACCGGATTGCAAAAAATGATGATGATGAAATGTTAATTTAGGATTAGAGAGACTAACTCAAGCCTAAGAACGAGTTTGATTTCAAACCTGCAAACAACTCATTCTTAGGCAGAGAGAAGTTTCTCTGATAGTATAAAGTTTCAAGGCTTCTTTTAAAACAAGATTAGTTTAAGTAGATGTGTGTGGTGAGTTAAATTTAGATAAAAACAATATCAATCAAAGAAGCCCCAAACATAGCCAACCTTATTGGTTGGTTTCATATTTGTCATTAAGTTTCTAAACTTTTAAATTAAAATTATTAATTTTGAAAATTATAGTCATAATCTTAAGCAAGTATTCTTTCAAAACTTAAAAGTTTAAATACTCTAAAATGCTTTACATTCATAATTTTATAAAAGCAACTTTCTTTATCTCTTAATTTTGTTAAAAATAGAAAAAATATTAAATTTAAGAAATTAAAAGTTTTTCTTTTTATTAAAAAAATATTTCTCATTTAAGAATATAACCAATAAAACTATTACCAAAATTCTAAACTCAATATATTTAAAGAGACCATAGCATATGTTTCAGGATGTTTCGATAAGTGTGGCTTCAAAAAATGTTTGATTGGATTTGAATACCATTCCATTTTCAATGTCGCAGTCCTCGTTTAAGTACAGCCATGTTCCATTAGTGCTCTCTCTGCCTTCGTGGCCATCTGTAAGGACCCACTACTCATCCTCGTATTTGATAGTTGCTTGCGCTTTTGACAATAACTTATCCTCGATCCTAATGTCGCAGTTTGGCGTTCTTCCAATTATTATTTCCTGCATCTCATTTTAGAATGAGAACACTTCTGGTTAGTCAGCCTTAACAACTGAGAATATACTTAAAACATAGACACATATATATTTGTATTTGGCATATCTTGAGTCTGAGTTTCATAGGAACTTTATTCTGTGCGACTACTCCTTTTAAATCTTCCTGAGCTTTGAACAGATTTGCCACTATGTAAGACTCTCCCATGTTAAGCAAGTAGTTATCCCTTAAAATGATAGGGCGTGTTAGTTTCACAAAGGCTCCATAGCCTACTCCAAGGTCTTTGATTTTGTACTTGAGAGAATATATGTCGAAGTAGATTTGGAATTGTCTTCCCCTATGCTTCTCTTTTTCTTCTTCATTTTTGGTGGGAATCACAAAGTCATTCACGATTTCTTTCTAAAATAAAAGTTAAAATGCCCCCAGACTTATTATAGATACTTACTTCAAATGACTGGCTCTTTGAATCATTCATCTCTTCGTTGCTTGTTCCAGTTGCTCCCATCTAAAAAAGAATCATCAAAGAGGTAGGATTGAGATAGTTATACCCTTGCATTAGATCTTGTTTATTTTTTGATAGACTTCTTGCACCCGAAATATGTGAATCCATCCTCAGCTACTCTTAAAGATTTCTTGTTCTCAAGCCCAAGTGGGTTTATATAGATTACTTCTCCTTTATCCAAGAATGCAGAACTTAAAACCTATCCAAAGTATAAGACAAATATTCCTAAGTTACCTTTAACTCCAATTTTGGAACCTAACTAACTAGCTCTCTGAGTTACTTTTGTCTCTCTGGATTGACTTAAGTTGCAATTTTCAAGTCATTGCCCGCACTATTCAAATTAGACATTTTGTAAATGAAAAGTGTACTGGAAGTTGGAATTGGTGTGATAGGTAGACATCTAGGTATTCTGCACGTTAGCCCCTGCCGAGCAAAATAAACTCAAAATTATCTATCATATCAGCTCTTGTTGTTCTTTTAACTGTTAGTGCCCTAATATCTCATCTGTTGCTTCTAATCCTTCATCAATTGTTGAAGTTCAGTCTTTGGAATGGGAGATGTCCGCTTGACTTCTGTGTTTGCAGAATTTTCCACCTCAGTAACACAGTTTCTGCAACTGAAGTTGCTGTTAGAACACCATGCTTGTTCCTAAAAATAAAAGTCCATTACACCATTTCATCAAGTAGGAACAGTCAAAATCCATCATGAATGTCTTTTGTTAAAATGGGGATGACTTACTCTGAGTCTGCTCTCGTTCCCACCCATGATCAGTTAAATTATTTTACAAATTAAATTGATTATTTCTACTTTTCTTATCACGTTTAATTCAAATTCCCTATTCCTTGTTGATAAGACATTATTATTTCAAAGAGAAGTAAAGTCTTTTTCCTTATCAAATTCTATTTAGTCAACCAAGTTGGAACAGTAATTTGAAAACATCAGAAGAGGCCGCGCATCGACAGCTAACTCTCTTGAAGAGTTTACCAGAGAATTTATCAGGTCTTATGCTTTACTCTCTACAGACCTAAGTGCAGATCAGTTCTCACTATCTCTAAATCAAAAGTTTCATCAATTCATTTATCCTTATTTAAGTTTGACTCAAGGATGGAGCAGTATTAAGACAAAATCAAGCAAAATTCGCAATCCAAGAACTTCAATCAGACAATTTTGATATCATTAGCTTGCGTGGCAGTGCTAACAGTGTGGCTCAAGCTCAGAAGCTTATAGAAGCAGTTTTTGATTTGAGTTAGATTCAGAATGTAGCTAGTGATTAATTAAGTTCTTAAAGTGGAGCTAATTTAACTGTAATAATTTACTAATTTAAATGAAGATGATTTCTGAAAATGAAAGCAACGATGTAATACTTTCCGCATCAGATTCCTTCAAATAAGATTAAATTTAGAGCACAAGGGCCTCCAAATACAAGGAACCTGAGCCAATCATAATTAAAAACTACCAACTTTGGGAGGGGACTCATAAATTTTACTTTGGAGGAAAGATAATGCATGGTCCGAAGATCAGAAATTTTTTAATCTCATTTGCAATGTTTAATATCCCAAACTTACTCCATTTTGCGTTTACTCAGATTGTAAGAATTTATTCGCTCTAAGCATTTTATAGGGCTTTATCGAATCAGCTAGCAATCCAATAGTTTTACTTATTGGCATAGCATTATGGTTTTCGGTGGACTATTTTATGATAAAGACTGCTTTGTCAGACCCTGGCTTTATCCCTCGCTAGCAGGAGAGCTCATATATTTAGACTAATAAGAATGATTTCAAAAACTATTTGATTTTGAATGGATAACAAGGCCTAGGCAATAATTTTGTGCGCCTAAAATTTTGCAAGACTTGCAATATCTACAGACCTCCCAGATCAGTTCACTGTTCAATATGCGATAGCTGCATTTAGGTAATGGACCATCATTGCCCCTGGGTGAGTAACTGCGTGGGGAAGAGAAACTACAGGAGCTTCTTCATCTTCTCAAATCTACTTTTCCTTGACATTGTGTTTGTTTTGATAACTTCTGCTATGGATATAGTGAGGAGGAGAAATGATTACCAAGATTAAGGTATAGAGTAAGGAGATGCTATAAAATAAGCTTTAACAGACCATCCAATGTCGATTCCTATCGTTATCTTTTGCTTTTTGGCCCTGCTAGCAGTATGTGTGCTCGTATTTTACCATTACAAGATTACGCTAAGTTATTCAACTACTCATGAAGAGCTTAAGGGGGTCTTTTCAGGATACATTTATCATCCCTTCTCTCGTTTCACTCCAATTCAAAACTTCTACAGTAGAATACTAAATATAAACAATATTCTTAAGAAAAATAATATAATTTTTACCTCAAACTAAACCTGGCTTAATTCAAACTCAAATTTATTCTTATATAAACATTGAATTAATTAGGAGAAAAACCCATTTAAAAATACATCGGTGATGGAGTAATTCAATGTTTCAAAAATAAAATGCGTCATCATACTTTTAATTCGATTAATATTAAAGATAATTCACTTATTTTTTTATCAAGTTCAAGAAAATAGTTCTAAAAAGGCGCTAATATCTTTTTCTGTTTAATTTCGATAAGGCTTGATTTAAAAAAAGATTATAATTCAAAAGAGCAATTTTAAATAAGTCTAAGATATTGGCCTCTTTTTATTTCAAATTAGCCTGTGGGGGGGGGTTTAAATCCACTAATTATCTTAAATATAAAAATATCGAAAAAGACCTTGTTTTAGCCAACAGAGGAGGCAATAACTTAAAATGGCGTCAGTATTAATCAGCAAAGCTTAAAAGAGATATAATTGTGTATGCATATATTTTTGAGGAGAAGAACTCTGTAGGATCTTAGCCGTCTGAGAACTTGAATTTAATTCATGATAAGCGAATTAATGAGAATAATAAACAGGAGTAAGATGTTTTAACAGCTATTAGAAACCCTGATGATGATTTTGACAAGCTCGACTCACTCATAGATGAAGAAGATGTCAATAAGAAATCATCCAGAAGGAATAATGAGAAAGCTTCTGATTTTGACCTATAAAAATATCAAAAGAGACTCAATAAATAAAGAGCAGGTATGTCCTCTGATCTAATGAACTCTGCTAGAGTTTCGGATGGTGGTGCTACTGATGCAATTATGACTCCATCATAAGATTTAAATGACTCTAACAGAGAGAGTATTGCCTCCAATCCAATTCACTCTAGAAGGAGAAGTAGCGGCGTAAATGGGGAAGATGGATATATCAAATCTAATCGAGAGCTAATCCAGACATAGGATGTTAACATAGAGATCATATCTTCAAATTCATCAATGAGAAACATCAATTATCCTACTAATTATGGAATGGAAAACTAATCACCAAAGACTTACAAACCCCAGAGAAGCTTATAATTAATATAGTAAAAATTTAAAATGAAAATCGGAATTAAATTAAAATAATTAATGAGGAGTTTAAAATGATGGCCATTAAATTTTAAAGTAGGTAGCCAAATATGGAGCTTGTTCGATAGCTCTTCAAATTATAAGATGAGTTTGTTCTTCCACCATTACGATAGGAAAAATCTATGAAGAGATATTGATGATTTTGACACCGAACCAAGAAATTAATGAAGTTCAAAAACTTGTGACCAAAGTAACTCTTTACACAGGCCTCCTACAAAGAAGTTGTAAGGATCAATGTTCTTAGAATTTAAAGATTGATTAAATAGTAATATTTAACCAAAAATCTCGTACTTCACTGTCTAGGATTTTAAATTTCTTAATTTATTTATTAATTTATTTCTCTTTTTTATTAAATTCTCAGCTATATTAGCTATTTCGTTATGCCAATTTTATCTTAAAGAATAGTATTATGAAGTCTGCTGTTTGTTATCAAGAGTAATTCGAGGATGAGAATTTAATTTTGATTTTTAAATTTTTTAGAACGAGTAGCATTTCTATAATCAAGACGAGCATGAGGATTTGAGAAGCTCTCAATTTAATGGGTCTTAAAATTTATCTCGCCACTCCTAGTCTTCGAGGAAAAGTAGAAAACTATAAAAATCCACTAACAATTATCAGAATTACTAAAGACCAGAGAGAGACACTTATAATAAGAATTAGGGCCATTATCACCAACAGTAGGACTCAATTTTCCCCTTCGCATAGGATCCAAGCTATCCCTATGGAGTTTAGTTCCCTCAAGAGACAGATGACTCCAAGGAATTTGAGTTTCTAGTAGAGATAGATGAGAATCAACAGTAAATGAATTCAAACAGCCACCGCTCTCATTAATCTTATCCGGCTTCAGCTATTAAATTTGAATATGATAAGGAGAATCAGTCTGAAAATATAGTTTCTCTTCGCTCTAATCATAAGCCGTCAATGCCTTTCTAGCAACATAACGAAAGTGATTACAATTAAGCACATTTCAGCAGGCTTCCCAGTTTGAAATTTCATAATCGATGCTGGATATGCAAAAAGCTCCAGGCGGATAGTATTTATCGAACAGTAGATATGGAGAGTCAGAGCAAATGAACAACTCTCAAAGCCAATACAATAGCCTAAGCTAGTAGCAAAACGAAGCTAATATATACAAGAATAAGCAGCAGCCTTTTCAATACTAAAGTCAAGGTCATTAGAATAGTAACGCACAGGCTAATTCTGCAAAGAATCAGCAAAGATAATACCAACATCCATTCTAGGCCGAAGAGGAGGAAAATTAATAAACCCCTGCTGGAAAGTCTCAATCTTACTAAAATCCATTCGAAAAAAATATTAACCCTCGCTAAGCTAATGGCAGGATAAGTGGTCCTCCAGTTTATTATAATTGAAATATAGTTTTGCCTTTAGATTGAATATGCATTTTATCTCATAATTTCAATTTTCTTAAATTGTTGAAGGAACTATTCATGTAAAATGTTTTGGGGATGAAAAAGATAAATAATAATAGGAGTATATTGTGTGAGTGTACCGCATAAATTAGAGAAGCAGATAAGAGGAGGGATAATTTGCAAATATAATTTGAAATAAAATGGAAAGCGATTCAATTGAAAAACAGCTGGGAGTAAATACCTCGGAACCCTCTTCTGTCTCTAACGATAAAAAGAGAATATACACAGAGTTCAGTGGAGCAGACAATCATAATTAGGATAGTGTAAGATTTGAATTAATATCTCTAATTTTGTTGTAGGAGAAGAAGCGCAGAAAGCAAACAGCTCCTCAAAAGATGGATGGCAATTAAAACAGCGAAGAGAAGACTATCAATTTAAAGGATATTAAGGCTCTCAATTCAGGCACTATAAATTATTATAGATCATATTATTTATCTTATATTTGTAACTTCAACAACCAAGTTCCCTAAAATTTATTCAAGCAAAATGAAGGATAAAAGCCACAAGCTTAATCCATGAAAAGAAGATTCCAAGACTTGAAGTAGCAAAGAGATAAATAAATGTTTAATATTTTGAGCTGTGGAAGTTGAATTGAGCAATCCATTTGAAAAAAGCAGCTAGCCAAATAATTTCGCTCATTTGAAACCCCAAACTTCTGATGAGTTAGATAAAAACATCAAGAATAAATAGAACTAGAAAAATGAAAATCAGAATACTCTTGAGGATTCTATGATGCGCATGGAAGTAGACTAACAAGCCAAGCCTGCTAATCAAATTCACTTTGCAGAGAGAAAGCAGAAAAAGGATGATATCCCATTTATTTAATTAAAGTATAAGATATATTTTTTTAAAAAAATAAAAATTGATTGCACTTAAAGCTAGATAAACAGCTTGTCAAGCAAGGGGAGATTAAGAAATAAGCCAAAAAGCAAATTGAAGAGAGCAATAAGTTTTCTGTAAATCTATTATATTAATTAACAAAAGAATATAGTACTTCAACAAGCTGCCCGAAGACTGGTCCTTGAAGACAAATATGGAGATCAGTTTCCAGATTAAAAAAGATGAGACAGTTGAGCTAAGCTCTTAGAAAATACAAAAGTTCACGTCCTTCATAATTTTTAAATTTTACTTTTCTATGTATACCAGACAGACTAGAAAATTTCATTATTCTCTACATCAAGATTAGGTAATTATTTAGATCTACTTGAACTTTTGCTCAGATTAACAGCAGATTAAGCTTCATTAGAAGATTGCATGGTTTAAGTCCCTGAGAGACGTCTATCATAGATTATTGGCATCTGCTTAGGAGTAGAATAGCTCAGGTGCGGCACAAATGCCTTTCTTCTATGTCAAGAACACTTACTTTTCTGCTCTTTTTAAAATTGAGGAAGGTAGACCCTAAGTAGTTCTAAAGCCATCACCTGCTTTGAAAGCTGAAATTCTCAATTGTAAGATATCCGTTTTCATTAAAATATGTATAGCAAACATAACTAAAACTATTGATAACATAAGTCACGATGAGGATGAGAAGGCGGAGCAAGAGGCTAACCTGAAACTTTAGGAAAGAAAGTAAGAGGAGGAATAAAGGAATGAAAAGGAAGAGGAGGAAGAGATAGAGTTGGATGAAGTAGATAAACTTATGGTATCAGAGTCAAATGAGTTCTTTGAGTACAAGCCGAAGCAGCAACTTTAGCTTTACTACTTTGATAAGAAAGCAGTTCACTCCTTCTTTAACTTGCTCTCTAATCATGTTGCCTCCTTAGTTGACTCTACATAATTTGGAATAGAGAATCACCACTCTCCTGCATTTGTCCAAATCATAGCCCCATCTCCCTTTTTGAATAGCACTTTCAACGAAGGTTAGATATATTAACAAGGTTTGGTAAAGTATTCTGAGGGACTCTATAAGCAAGAAATCAAATTCTATGGAATCATTTTCCCTTATCATCTTCAAACCATCACTCAAATTCTCAAGGCCGCTTTATAAACTTCAAAATCTCAACCAGATTTGAAAGAAGAAACTGCTAGCACTCAGAATAAAAAGAATGCGGACTAAGCTCAAGGAGGCGAGATAGATCTCAAGCTAACAACTGATTATGACACCTTCGATTTCTCCAAGAAAATCAAAAGGATGTAGCACATTAAACTCAACTCCACTGGTTATACTCCTTTGATATAAAATAATCAAGATCCTAAATCTCAACAAGCGAACCCTCAAAACATTGGAAGGAATTTCTAATTCAAGCTTATATGTAAATGATTGACTAATAAAATGATTTACCTAAAATTAATCGAGCATGAATGATTGCAATATGGAAGCATAATAGATCTAATTTTGATAATGCACACTAATATTTTATATAAACTAGCTTGATTTTAAGTATCTTTAAGAGATTTAAATGAGCTACAGCTACGGAGGAAATTATGGGGGTGGCTATGGTGGAGGAAGAGGCTACTCCAACGACTATTCGCACAATCGAAAATAGGGTTATATAGATTATAACAGACTAAAGTACAATAGAGGCAAAAGTTTTCGGAACAGGCAGTTCATGAACTCTTTTGAGAATGAGTTTAATAGAGGATTCAGGCCAAAATATCAATTCAATAATGCTTTCTCTAAAAAGAAGCAAGGAAATCCTGGCTATGATGGCCCTAGAAGACCCAGCGAAGGCTTCAAAAACTGGAACAATGTTCTCAGTAAGAACTTCAGACCAGACTTTAGAATGATCTATAGAAAGATATGCTTCAACACTATCCAAGAGACTACAAGACAGGATCAAATATTGAGGAACATAATCTCAAACAAAGAGCACCTAAAGTAAGTTTTTCACTTTCATTAATCTTTTGAGTTAGTACTGAGAATATAGTAGCAATGGATGTTGAATATGGAGGAGGAAGGACAGTTCCAAGGATAGCAGTAGTAAATTTTAATGAAGAGTGCGTCTATTACTCTGACTTTTGTTTGAGATATGAGGACTGGCTTGAAACAAAAACCACATAGTAGCAAGAGAAGGAGTAGAGAATAGCAAGATATTAAGAAAGAATGAGCTAGTAGTAAAAAGAGCTTTAAAAGACCTCTGGATCATCCTTTATGAGTTAGCAGTCTACTCTAGATGGAGATAGAATATTTGATGAGTAAGTTGGTGGCAAGGATTCAGCATCTAGAAGAAGCAAATCGCAGCAAAGCATAAAATAGGCCAACTTTCCGAAGAGAAAAGGCCTGGAGGGTGTTTATGAATGCAGTGAGGGGGATGAAGAAAGTGATTTTGAAAATGAGTTGAATGAAGATGAAAAAAGGCTTGAATAATAACTGTAAAACACTTTATTCGGAGAGCAGAAGTAACCTCTAGATTAATAAGCTCAAGATGATGAAGATTCCAGTGAAGATGAGATTTTAAAGGATGAGTAGTTACAGAACGCTGAATTTGATTCTGAAGGAGAACTTCTTGATCCTGATGATGATCAATATCAAAAGGAATTATTAAGATAGCATGAAGATTATGAGGAAGGTATGGAAGATGAAGCAGAAAGTCAAACTAATAAAGAAAACGAATGCTCATAGAGTACTTAAAATGAATAGGCCTTCATGCTAAAGTAAGAAGAAAATAATAAAAGTAATAATCCTTCTTAAGAGTCGACAACTCCTCAAGATAGCCCCGAAAAGCCATAATAAAATTCTGAAGAAAATATTAAAAGAGCTTTTGGCTTCAATTAAAATAAATCTGTGGAAGGTTTTTCTCAGGAAGTTAAGAAAAAGAGAAAAAGTAGAATGGAAATGATAGAAGAGCAACTAGATAAAGTGAGACATAGAGATGAGTATTGGCTTGAAAGATCTCGGAACCCTATGTATTAAAAATCTCAACCTATAAAGTTTAATCATAACGAAGATTGAATTAATGGTGTATTTGAACTTGGGCCTGAGGACATGCTTAGTGAAGAGGAATGTAAGATTTTACCTTTTATATTTATCTTAAATATTTCCTTTAGCAAAAGAAAGCCAAGTAGCTTCAGCTGGAAATAGCGTAGTAGAGAATTATGAAACAGTTGATGACTTGTTTCTTAAGCCCATTCCTTAAGATAAGATTGGTGAAACAAGTGGAGGGGAAGACGATCTCAATGATGAGGAGAAGCATATTCAATAGCAAAGGATTATAAGATATTCCATGGATAATTAGACTGAAAGGGTAGGAGATGAAGAATGGATAGTAGATCATACTGGTATTCGGAGAAAGCCATTTAAGGTAATGCACAGAGAATTGAGAGAAATACTTAGAGGAAAGATTGTAGTCATGCATAACTTAAACAAGGACTTCTCCTATTTAAGATTAACAAGACATGATTGTTTGAGAACTGTCGATACCTCGCTTTTGAAGATGTTTCAAAGAAAAAATCTTAAAAGGAAACTGAAGGATCTAGTCCTAGAGTACCTTGATGAGAAAATTCAAAAGACAATAAATCATAGTCCTGTAATTATATTTGTTGCTATAATCTTATAGATTGAAGATGCAAGAGCTTGCATGAGACTTTTCAAGGTTTTCACTAGAGAGCTAAAGATTTACCCTGTGAAAATTATATATAATCCCCTATATGGAAGCAAAGAAGCTCGATACAAGTAAGTTGATTTTAGGTTTTATTCCATTAAGAGACCCTACAGATATTAAAAATGCAGATGAGATAACTGGATAATACAGCTCATGCTTCAAATTAGACTTTGAATCTTAAGGAGAGTAAGTTAAAGTTAGGTATATAAAACTATTTAGTCCAAATGAGTCAGAGTATGTAGCTATTGCATACAACTGGGCAATAAATGAAGCTGATGAAAGAGAAATTCTAAGAGTGTCTGTAGTGAATGAACGAGGCTATCTTCTTTTTGACTCTGTAGTTCAACCCTCTAAGATTATAAAGTATGCTCCTCTATTCAATATGTACCTCTACGATCCTTCTTTCGGAATACCACTTAAATATCTAGCAGAGATGCTAAACATAGTACTAAACAATAAAATCGTTGTTGGTTATCAACTTCACAAACTGTTTTCAATACTGGGACTATCTTGTGTTTATACTATCCGAGATTTGATAGTTAACGATAACATTGGGATTAATTCAACTTACAATTTAGCTAAAACTTTCTTTGACATTAATTTCGACAAATTCTTTCGCTCAACTATAAGTGAAGCCAGGCTCTTTTTGGTTTTATTCAAGACCTTTTAAAGTGAAATTGATGACTACTACTTGAAGTATAGTATCGTTCAAGACATAAACTTCAACGAGTTTATGAATGAATAAGAGTCATAATTAGATGATAGATTTGAGAGCTTGGGAGTAGTCAAGGAAAATGCTGCACCAATTTTTAGTGAGCCTTTCTCAGTTCCCTTTTATTGAAATACTCAAAGGGTATTTAATTAATTTTGCAATCTTATACTATAATTTTTTTCATTCCTAAAATGAATTATGATTAATTCAGTACATTTGACTTCCAGCTTTTTAATCTCTTCACTCTGCCAAGTGTTACCATCATCATCTATGCTCTTCTAGAACTTTACCGATTTCTTAGTTTTGAGAGGCTAGGTTGACTGGTTCTAATTTTCCTTTAGGGCATTGTCCTCTGGCTAAGAGTTTGAATCAGAATACTATGCTTGAGTTGTTGAAGTCTTCTTAATTATGCCTGTGTTAGGCAGGGGCACTAATATAAAGAGATAAGGCAAATTTAAATTACTTACACTTATTGGAGATAAAATATTACTCTGCCACATCTCTGTCCAGTTCCTTGAGTGGCTCATCATCAAGCAACTCCATTTTAGGCAGTCTCATTATGAGCTCATATTTGAACCTAACTTGAGAAGACACTGGGTTACCGTCAATTTAATTCATACCTTCGATATTAAATCATAGAATTTCAAATTTAGATGAATGGATAGCTCTTCAAGGTTTGTGAGCTGCTCAAGAACCTCGAGTGACTTTTTCTCATTCATAATTTCATTGTTGAAAAGGCCTAGCACTTTTAAATTCTAAAGTCCTTTCAATGGATCAATAACCATAATACTGTTTCTGTTCAAAAACAGCTTTTAGAGAAGAGTCAGATCTTCCAGAGGCCTATATCATTTATGATAGAAGAATAGTTTACTGAATGTCAGATATCTAGTTGAAACTCAAGTTTAATTCAACTAAAGTTGTTATTTAGCAAATGCCGTATATGTCTCTAATCATATTGAATTCAAAATATTAATTCTTATTGTGAGATGCATAAATTGCCTCGCAGTTAACTAAATCCTCCAGCTTGAATCCATCCTGTTTATTATCATCAAATTGCTCAATGTTTTTATCCCTCAGAATGATTAAAAATATTTATGATCTATATTCTGTAAGACTTAATTGAAAAGTACAGTTTAGACTTGATCTAAAGTGTCACACTAGCTGGCCTCAAGGATCATAGTCTTTGTAATCTTCGCGCCTTATTCCTATTTGGCTTTCTTTCTATTGTTGAATTCTTCAATGTCATCCTCAATCTTTCTCTCGATTCCTTCTAAGAATTGCAACTTCTTCTTAATTCTCTACTCATCCTTCTTGGTCGTGGTAGCAGCAGTTTAAGGTCTTCGAGCATACTACTGAGGATTACCTGAACCTCCCATTAGATCTCTGAGAATCTGAGCTTGCTATGAAGAAACTTGCTAGGTGTTACCCCTCCCATGAGAAGTTACAGGCCTTGGAGCAGCTTGGAAAAATCCAAACTAAGTTTTACTCTGCTTATCCTCTTCGAATCTCTTTGGCTGAATTGATTATTGCAAAGACTATGGAAGGGTAGATTGCTCTTATTGTTTCTTGTGAGCTGCTGCTATAATTTAAGCTTGAGATAATTGCTCTGAGGCTTGCGTTGTAGTCTTGGAATTGAGTGAAGTAGCAGTGCTAGGTTGAATATCTTTTCTAGCTATGGTTCTAATTGGAGTAGAAGTGGGAAGTTGTCCTTGTCTATTTTGATCAATGGTTTTGATTTAATCTCTAGATATTTAAGGTGTCTATTTCTTTGGTGATGCAGTTTATTTCTAAGTGGGATGGCGACGCTCAATATGCTGCTTGAGAATATCAGAGCTCACAAATTTCCTTCCACAAGTGCCATACGGGCATCCAAATTCTTCCTCTGCATTAGCTGAGAAATTGCCTTTGTATTGCCTTCTTTGGGAACTGATAGTAGAGGTGTCTATCTATTCTTCCTCCTCTTGGTCAGGTAACTCTTCTTAATCTTGCTCGGGGTCTGTGTACTAGTTATCATTCTCGTCAAAACTATCCTCTTTTCCACTGCTTGATTCATCGAGGACTTGAATATTTTAACTACCTTTCGCTTGTGTAGATTCCATTGTGTGAGTTTGTGAGTTATAATAAATTACTTTAAATTTATAATTCAAATTTAAAACTTTCTCACTTCTACATTTCATGATAGAGCTAAAGTAAATGTACTGAGCTGATCGTAGAAAACGAGGAGTACAAAGTGAAGTTGCAGCAGCGTCATTATGATTAAGTGTACAGGGATAATAAGATGATGGAGTTGGAACTCAAAAACATGTACATATTACAGGAAGAAAATAAAGATCTCAGAGAAGAGCTTGAGCAGTTGAGGTCACTCACGTATGAAGATAAGGTCAGGTAGCTGGTAGAGGAAAACAGTCAACTCAAAAAAAGAAATGGAATGCTCCTGATTTAAGTTGCAGACTTAGAAACTCAAATTACAAAACTTTCTGCCACTCAATATAGCATTTTATATTTCTTAAATTTCCTTATTAAGTACTTGCAGATTATAATAAGATAGAATGCTTGAGGATTAAAGAAATCTGAGAAATAACATGAGCAATATGGCTAGACCTTCTACAAGCGCAGGTGCTTTCATGAGGAAGAAAGAAGATATGCAGATGACTTGCCCTGAAGACTTTATTGCGCTCTAGGAGACAGCTTAGGATGATTTTGATAAGGAACTAGATGCCCTCATTCTTAAAAATCAATAGAGGTTGGCTGAGCTATAAAGTGATGTGAAGTAAGTTATGTCTCGTCTTTAAAATTATTTTTAGGGAGGTGAGCAAGATTTATGGGGAGCCAGTAGTTAACGTGCGAAAGATTAAGCAAGTAAGGACAGTCAAGCCATCAGGGCCAGTTTCAGTCCTAAAGAATCTAAACTTGAAACAGTAGCAAACTACTGCCACTGCACTAGGAGCAGATTTAGTTGCTGATAATGATGAGAACAATTGACTATACATGGTCTAAAATGGAATGAGTTGACTTTTAAGTAGTTTGAGTGGTGAAAGATATTAATTACAGTCTGATTATTTAATGATAAACATATTATATCTACCTAATGGAATAAACCTCTCTAATCAAAAATTCTAATCACCCTTCTTCAACTGCTTTACTTTTATTCAAAAATAGAGTATATTATATAATGAATAAATAGTATAGATATTTAGGCATATCTCAGGCCATTGGAATAAAAGTCAGAAATAATTAACCAAGATTTTCAGACTGATGAAGCTCATTACGAGTGAAGAATTTAACTACAAGTAGAGTTTAGTTCTTGTTTGCTAAAGTGATCCTGTTTTGAAATTATATTGAGTATGATTTAATGATCTTTCAATCTCTAAAATTATAATAAACCCATTTCTTACACAAGTACTTTTAATCAAAATACCATATATCACTGTTTATGGTCAAATACTTCTTATTTAAATATATTTCATCATTATTTATGGCCAATTTGATTAAAAATTTGTTGAGTTTAATATTCCGAAGTTGTAATTAATATTTATTAAAAATTATCTTCTTATAAATCAGAAGAAAAAAGATAATGATTTTATTAAATATATGAATTATAAAAGAATGACCCATTTAATTCTAAATTAAAAAATAGTCTATTTATATAGATTTAAATTTATAGTAATTGTAATTAAATAAATTTATGTATCTTCGAATATTAATTCGTAATTCGGCTTCCTAATCATCATCATCCACTATCCCATGAAAACTAAGTTCGTATAGGAGGACATTTTTACACAAAGAGCAAAAATGGGAAAAATATGAAGATCCTTCAGAGTTTTTGGATAAGATGATGTCCATTAAATTCAAAGGATGTGAGTTTAATAACCTTAGAGAGGCAAATCCTTGCGACTAGGTAGGTGATTATAAATCCTTATTCTTGTGCCAATAATTATTAATTAAACTAATATACAAGATCATAATGTAGAGTGCAGCCTCCAATCAACTAGATCCCTCAAACAACTAGGATCTCTCTAATCAGTTCCTCCACAAGAATCTTATCATCACTAGCGACAGATAGCGCAGCTCTCAAGGCACTGTCTTCTATTTCAAGTTCAACTCGAGGGATGCAAATGGAGAGGTAGACAAGTCAGTTGAGAGCATCCTCAAGATTGTAAGATTTACCTCACATTCAAAAAAATGGCGAGATTCGAATGCGACATAAGTTATAAGAGCTAGAACTTAAATCATTAATTTAGTATCCCTAAAATGAGCAAGAGACCTATGAAAAGGAGGAGAAGATTTTAAGGCAAATAAATTAGCAGTAGTTCCTAGGTAAGATAGCCAAATAGCTTCGAGTGAATTTGATATTCCATTTTTTAATGAGTGCGAAGTTTCTTTTAGGTTTTCCCAAGATCCTTTCCTCAATAAAAGGTAGTAACCAGTCAGAAATGATTCTTGAGGTACGTATTTTACTCATCTCATTTTAAGACTTCTTATTTTATCCAAGATATTTTGTTTTGCGTGGTTTATCCTTAGAGACCTTTAAAATTTATACTGAATACTTTTATAGGCTCTTGGCCCCAATCTCAGGCATTTTAAAAATGATTATGTTTGAATTCAGTATTTTTATTCCTTTATAAATTATTTATTGGACCTTAGATATATTAAATTGGTTATAAAGGCAAAATTTAAAATTTTCATATTAATAATCATTTGCTGGAAGCATCACCTAAAAGACATTTTTCAAAGGCAACTACCCTATTATTTCTAAAAACTGATTAGGAAATAAGAATTGAGCAATTTGAAATTTGTGGACTATTTATAATATAATAATTAAAAAAGGGAAAAGATCAATATAAAGCTTTTTAAAGATTTTTTTATCTAAACTTTGGTTTTTATTCTTCAAATGAAAAGATTAAAAATATTAACTTGAAGACTAATAATAAATTAAATATTTTTAGAATGAAATTAATGCTTTTGTTTGATTTTAAAATTTAAGATCTTGCACTTTATAAACCTAATTTCTGTAAATATTAGAGAGTAATAGCAATATAACTAGTAATATAAATGGAGAGGTATAACTGTTTAGATTGAAAGAATAAAAGACTTGCACTAGATAGGTTGGATGCACAACGATATCAAGCTAGAAAACATTCTTATAGGCTACAAAGACTCCGCTAAGATCTATCTCATTGATTTCGGACTTAGTCAGCCTTTCGTAGAACCGCAAACTGGTCATCACGTCCAGAAAACTAACTTGTCCTACTTTAATTCCCATATTATTGTTTGAAATTGACTTTAGCGGGAACTTTATGTTTGCAAGTTTGAATTCATGCAGAGGAAACAATAAATCGAGAAGAGATGATATAGAATCAATATTCTATTTGATGATATACCTGTACAATGGCAACTTCCTCCCATGGAGAGATTTCAAAGGTACTTTTAAGCAGATGATAGTCTAGCGATTGCAGCTCAGAGTCACAAAGTCACTATTTAAGATGATACAATAATAATTCATTGCTTATATTGATACCATGTAAGTGCTGGATAGAATTAAGTTCGTCAAAATCCAAGTTATGATGATTAATAAGTTTGCTGGCTTTGATCAAAACTCATTTTGCGTAGTTATTAATTATAAGAGTGCTCTTATAATTTAAAGCAACTCATCTTACATAGGATAGTAATTTCGGTTTCTTAACTAGACTGTAATAAGTGCTGGTTTTGAAATTGATTATTATATTTATTCCTCAAATTTTACTTTACTTTACTTTAAAGCAACTCATGTCTACTTTTTAGAATGTCTGGAAGAGTGCCTTAAGTATGTGCTACTATTAAATTTCGATGAAGAACCAAAATACAACTATCTTAGTTTATGGCTATATGTATCTATTTATATCTGATAGAGTAACTTAAGGGGGCTTATTTTAACGAAGTCGCCCAAACAGGTGAAAAGATGAATCCAAATGCCATTATAAATACCTATTTTAGAGAAATTATTGCTATTTATTTTAAGCAGCCGATATTTGAGTGGAATGTAAATAGCATTTTATAATTTACTTAACTATCAGGTATCCCTGGCAACTAAGTTCAGCAAGGCCTAATAAGAATTGGACAGCTAGTGGATGCAAGGGGAGAGGGCCCTCAGTTTGACGAACATTGACGTTATTTCAACCTCGCTGATGAAGTCTCGCATTTTCCTTAATATTGGTGGCTCTAATTACGATTCATCCAACAATGGTTCTGCCAACATCAGGATGGACTAATCTCCCTACTCTAATGTAGAAAATAAGCAGATGCTTGAGCAGATTGCAAACTTATCCTAAGGTTCTGATAATATCATTTTTATAATGAAAATTAATATGGACAGTGCAAATGCAGGTGGTCCTATGAGGAGACCACTGTTTTAAAGAAATGGTAGTTTTAATTAGGGAAGTGCACAGTTTAGCAAGTTTAAGCCTAGTAAAGACAATCGCACATCCCATTCACCTTTGCAATCTTATACCTAAGTATTTTAGCTTTTATCTCGCCACAAGTTGATAGACGGTGGAATTGGACTTCCAAGAGGTAAGAATAGTTCAAGCGATACACAGTCAGAGGGAGGAAATAATTAACAGAGAGGGGGTGCTATTACGCCAGTCATTAGAAAGTCCTCATTTTATGGCCAAGCTAAGCTCAGTGGCTAACTTAATGTCAAGAATCAAAATTCAAGCTTTTATGGGGGAGGCAAGCCCAAGTCAGCTCAATAGAAAGTATCCAGCGAAAACATTAATTGTTTTAATCATTTTAACAATGGAATGAGTGACAAGGCATCTGGATAGATGGTAAATACACAAAGCCAAGAATCTTTCTCTGAGGATAGCGACTATAAGACTCCTAGAAATGATGATGCCGGAAACTAAATTAATTTAAAATATTTAAGAGAATTAAGGGATTAAGGTTGTAAAATTAAATTTAAGGATATATTTGAAGAAATTAATCAAAGGATATCTGAGCTCTACCGAGGTAGGTTATTGAGCTATGCTCTCTAATTCAAACTCTTTGAAGAAAAAGAAGCATATTTGGTGAGCAAAAGTGAATTCGCTATTAATTCATTTAATGATGATAAGCATCCATTTATAACCTTAAAGGATGAATGATATTTTATACCTTGCCATTTTTAGCTCTAACTAACTAAATTAAGGAAATCAGAAAGCAATTCAACGCTGCAATTTAAATTCAGTAATTAGAGTAAGAATAAGCTATGATGCATAATAACTCAGATCCACATTAAGTATCATACGGATAGGCTAATATCCCTTCCTCAGAGCTTGATGAGAAAGTGAACTAATTTTTCCAAGTGCCTACTCAACAGTATCATGAACACCAAATGCTACTGTAGCAACCTCACTTTATGTCTCCAGAGCAAATGCATTAGCAGCAGTTGCTTTAATAACAACTCCTCTTGTAGTAGCACTTGCAGCAATAGTAACTCTAATAGTAGAGTCAATATTAAATCGACCCTTCTCAGCTTGCTTTGTTATAAAGCCAATAAAACTATCAGCTACTGCTCTAGTAGTAACAGTAGTAGCAGTACTATCAGCAATAACTTTTGTAGCAATAATATATTTAGTAGCAATAAATGTAACAGCAGCAAATCTAAATGTAGTTATAACAACAGATGCTGTAGCAGCAAATATAACCCCAACCCTAAATACATCCCCTCTTACAGCAACTTCCCATTCCTAATTTCGCTGCGGCCCACTCATCCCCTAGTCAATAAGAGCTCAACAAATAAAATAGTCCTAATGGAACTCAGGCCTAACCATATTTTAGAGTAATGAAGGTTAATTAAAACGATCTGAAGGTGAGAGGAGGAGAGGGAACTAATTCTCCATTGAGATAGCCTGCGAATAATAACGATGATGATACTATGATTATTGATTGACTTAGTTGAATTTGCATATTTGAATGGCTCATTTATGTAAACTGAGAGGCAGTTATACTATAACAAATACAAGTATAAACTGTCTATCTTCTTTTAATGCTTTTAGGTTTTTAAATTCTTTTTTGCAATAATCTTGTGCTTTTTGTAATAATTTTGAATCATTTTGGATGGAATATTGCTCAAATTATTTGTGTAAAAATTCTTTAATTTCTTCTGAATGTTCAAATTGCATTCTTTTATTTTTGCAATAGAAGAAAAATTCATTTTCACAATATAGAATTACAAAAAGCAAAATACTTGACTCACTTATTGCATCTTGACTTACTGCATATTGAGTTGAGCTTCATTCTTTGTCCAAAAGATGAATTCCTTTTTTTTCAAAAAATGTTTTGAACATTTGAATACTCACCTGAGGCTTAAGAAGGAATAGTAAACTATTAAAATAAGAACTGAAAAGTATGCAATCTCAAAAATACATTCTAAAATTCTAAGCTCTCAACAATTCAAGCTTCTTTTTATTAAATTATTTAAAAGAATACCAAATTATCAATAGCAGACCCTAAATTAAAAATTAAAAAAGGGCGATATAATTTTTACCTTTAGTAAAATGATTTGCTCTCATTACTAGAAATAGAGATGAGACCTTCTAGGAATTTCTTTAAGCTTCTTGGCCTTAAAGGGCATCCAAATTTTATTCCATTAACTCTTTTAAATTATATAACTTCTTTTTGTCTCAAGTAAATAATTCAATTTAACATTTTTAAGGTCCCAGCTTTAATTTTGAATAAGCCATCTTGCATTAGTTCTGAGCAGAGAAAACAGTAAATCAAGATTTCTTTGGACGAGGCAGAGTCAAAAGTAGTTAATTATTTTTAGCAAAACCCAGATGATTTCAAATAGTTATAAGGAAAAGGTAAAGAAGCAAAAGATTTTGAACCTAAGGATATAAAGAAGATTCATTTTATCAAATCGAAGTAAGTTCAAATTTAGAGATCATAACAATTTTAGATGCTGTATTTAGTTCTTGATTTTCTATAACTATGAGCAAGAGAAATTCCAGATTCTGTCTTTTAAGCCTTTTACAATTTCAACAAGACACCATGATATCAATGATGGCTTCATAAATCTCCAAAAATTCGATCAACTTTACTTTCCCTGCTCAGAGAAAAACTGCTGCATGATTCCTCATTTCTTCCATGTGGTATATCCAGACATAACAGTTAAAAGCTAAGATATTATAAGCACGGACGGAGAAACTCTCAACAGCAATCCCTACTATTCTTTCTTGAGCAACTTAGATAGAAAGCCTAAATTTAAGTACGAGGGCTTTGCGAAGTAAATGCAAAATATGCACAGTGAACAAATAGTAGAGAGACCCATCAATTTCGGAGAGTGGAGTCTCAATGAAAGAGAAACTTTCAAAAGATACTTCTTAGTTTTCGGATACGGTAGATGGCAGCTAATAAGGGACTCTTCAAAAAGCAGTGGCTACAATTTGGAGGAAAAGGCAGATGAGGAGATGATCCTATACGCTAATTCCTTCATTCAGACTATAGTAAGCTAGTTAAAAAGTCAGGATAACAAAGAAGTTAGAGATTTCTTAATAAACTTGATCGAACAAAACTAATACGATGCTACATTGGATTCAAATCTACAGATGTGGGGAGGAGAGACTTTCGTATTGAGAGCTTAATAGTGGGGCAAGAGAATACAGCTCCTATTCGTAGTAAGCAGAATAGTGAGGACATACAAAGAAAAGAGGAGATAGTTTTTAAACCAAGTTGATTAGCCAGATAAAGTTGACTAAAGGCTCTACAAAGGATACAAGCTAAAGGAGAATCTTCTTAACTTTGTTTCAAATGACTAGTTGATCGGGATGAGGCCAAGCTAGTGGTGGACTAGAAAACATGATATTGATTTACTACTTGGAACTTATAAATGGGGCTATGGTAACTACCAGGTCATGAAGGACGATGTGAAGCTCAGCTATTCAAAGCTTTAGAAAAATGATACCTATTATCAGTTTCCCATGGCTGAGCAAGTTACTAAGAGATTAAAAAAGCTTGTGCAACTTTGCAGTAGGATAGATGGAGACTTCGATTTTGATAGTCAAATTAAATCTAGTGAACATTTACTAAAATTAAAAGAGAAATTTAAAAATTAATTTTTGCTAATTAAAAATTCTTTTAAATATAAAACTTATTAAATATAAAGTTTTGGGGATTCAGGCTTCAATCTTGATGAGAAGAACTCTATAATTGAATCAATATGTGATCTCGGTATTCCAATAATGAATGATGAAACTAGAAAGACTGATTGGCAGAGCATTAGAAATAAATCCTCTATTTTACTTAACAGAATAATGGTCTAGCCTGATCATAAAATTGAAAAATTCATGAACTTCATTTAGCTTGAGTGCTAGAAGTTGATTTCAGAATATAACTCTGCCCTTTAAAGAGTAGGATTTAAGCATCCTCCTGAATATTTCTAGAATGACTTTAAACTTATGAAAGCTAAGCAGTTGCGACTAGATTTGCTAGATCATAGCGGGCAGGATCTCTTTTTCAAAACTGATGATGAAGATGATTTTAAGGTGGATATCGAGACAGCTTTCAGAATTCAGAAAAGGATTTAGCTATTTAACTTCATTCGCAAGTTCATCTTATGCAAGGACAACTCACTTTTTGAAGGCTAGTGTGGATGACTTGAAGCGAACTGCTTTTGGAGGAGAGACACAAAGATGAGTGTGATCTCCCTCATGATTGGGTGGTAGGCATTCACGATAGAGGGTTACTGCAAGCTGTTTCAGAAAGAGGTGTGAGCTATCTTAAACAAGCTAAATACGATCATGAGTATGGACTATACGCCATAGGAGTTAAATCAAAGCACTTGCTCAAGAGAGTAGAATTCCTTTGCTAGTACTTCAAAACACTTCCTACTAGAAGCCAAGTCTAAAATCCTGAAAGATAGACTGCACTAAAAGCAAGTATGCTCAACATAAATGCAAGGCCAACTTAGAAGATAAAGATAAATATTGAGAGTGATAAGAATGGAAACATCAAATACCCAATTGAGATTAATCAGAGCCTTAAAATCTTGAATTTGGGATATATTGATTACGAAAGACCAAACTATCACTCACACAGAAACATCTTCCCCATAGGATTTAAAACTATCAGGACTCATTAGAGTCTTCTATCTATAGGAGGAAGGGCAGAATATATGTGTGAAATTTTAGATGGAGGAGATAGGCCAATTTTCAAAGTAACACCGAGTGAGGAGCCAGATAAGGCTCTTATCAGAGATAGTACATCTGGATGCTGGCTAGAGATAGTTAGAAGAATAGAAGGCCTAACTAACGTTAGGAAAGGTAAAGTCAACTGTTAGTGGTCCAGATAGATATGGCTTGCAAGAGCCTCCAGTAATGCAACTAATCTAACAACTACCAAACGCTGATAAATGTTAAAAGTATGTATTCAGATGAATCCCTTCTAATTTTTTTAATTTAATAAGATTAGTCACACTCTTATTCTACTTTATTCTACTTAGTTTTATATCCTCTGAGAAAAAAATATAAAAAAATATAATAAAGAGTGATACTAAATCTGTAGAAGAAGTAGCCATCTCTCTATTTTATGATTTATAAATATAATTTATCATGAATAAGTAAGATATTTTATTGAATAAGTATTGTTAAATCTGTAAATCAATATATAAACTTGTATTTAGGACACCTCTCTGCGTTTGGAAGAGACTAAAGGATCTGAGCAACTCCAGGCTCAGCCAATCCATATCTGTCAGGCCCACTAACTGTAACATTTGTTCTCTTATTTCCTTGAATTTCATTAATCTTTTTGCAGATTTCAATCCAAACTCCTGATGAAGAATCTCTGATGAGGGGATTATTAGGATCCTCTGAGCAAGTTACTTTGAATAATGGCTTTGGACCTCCATCCAAGATTTCACAAATATATTAGCATCTCTCTCCAGGTCTAAACATGGAAGTATACTCTCTTAGACTTTTGAAGCCTATTGGGAAAAAGTTTTTCTCTGAATGATAGAAGGGTCTCTCATACTCTATGACTCCTAAATTAAAGATTTAGAGAGTTGGACTCACAGTTATTGGATACTTGATATTTCCAAACTCATCCCTATCTACTTCAATCTTTGTGAATTTTCTTTTAGGATCTATTGTAGTTGAGCCAGTAGTCAAATCTGCTATTCTTGAGACGTTAGTAGTCTTTCTGTATTTCATAAGTTGGTCTTTATAGAAAAGACACAAGTACTCAAGCCTCTTCTATAATCTCTTTCTAGGAACATTCACATTTTCAAACCCATATTCCTCATTCTCTTTCAATCTTATTAAGTAAGATAATCCATTCTCACTCACAGCTCTCAGCAAGTTTCTATCATGCTTATCGCATATCCACTCTTCAGGTAACTTAGTAGTTCCTGCTTCTCTTTCATCCCTTAGCTTTTGGCACAATATCTCAAGACCCTATTCAAATAGTTTGAAGTTATTGCTAATAATCTCCTTCCTAATGAGTTTGAACATATTCATTCTAACTTTGAAAGTCAAAGCTCTCTCATACCCAAAATTAAAGCCATCTGCGTCTGGATCGTATACAAATCTTTGACTTGTCTTCTCAAATTCATGTGCTGCACTAATTCTCTTTTTGTCAATCTTAAAGTCATTAACTTCCTCGTCTTTTTTCTGATCCTTCTTCTCTCCCCCAATTTCTTCTACATCAGATTTTGACTTTCTTTCCTCCTCTTCAGAAGAATCATTCTCTTCCTCTTCCTTCCATTAAGCTAGAACCTCGCATACTGGCTTTTGATAATCCTTCATTATCCTGGTCGATATCAAATTTAATTAAGAAACAAACTTTTCGAGTAGTTTAATATTGTCTGGGGCAACATTTGCCTCTGCTTCTAGTCCTTTACTGTGTTTAGTCAAAAGTATCCTCAAAAGCTCCCAGTCATCCTTCAAATCATCAGATGATACAGTTGGAATGCCAAAGTTAATAAGGATTTCGTAGAGCTTATTTTTCTCAAGTAAGGAGAATCCTGAAGCCTCCTTTACATGATCTGTCTATTCAAAATCAAACACTTTCTTTTCACTATTCTTCAGATAACTCTAAACCTATTTAAGCACATACTTAAGCCTTTTAGTCAATAGGTTTGGCTTATACTTTTACTGAGCTTGATCATTAAATGCGTAGTTGGGATTCTTTAGGATTTGATCATAATTTGCAAACCCATACTCGAAAGTGCCAAAGATAAGATCAACATCGTGCTTCCTTGTCCAAACCTGAGCTGGCTTTCCTGGTTGAAGTTGATTCTAACTTATGAAATTTAAGATGTTGATGTTTGCCTTGTATAATCGCTGCAATTTCTAGTCTTGGTTAAAATGAGGAAGCGAGTTAAATTTCTATTGAGCGTGTCTATATTTTCTTACTAAAGTGGTGATGTTAGATAGGAGGAGAAGTCTTTTAGCCCAAAATTTAGCCTAATTTGCGGGAAAGTGTCACCAAAATCTTGAGGAGATGCATCTACTTCAAAATCATTTGGCTTGGATACGATAAGAGCATTCAGTCTCCTTATAATTTCTTTGTTGTCCTCATCATGCTTAATAGATTCAATGATCGCTCCAACAAAGTAGTTAGCATAGCATCTGAGCTCATCATCCTATTTTCTGAAAAGATGGCGATCACTCAATTTTGAAATAGATTTTATCTTTGACCACCTGTCATATCCAAAGTTCAAAAGAAGTCTTTTCAAAGATCGTTTTTCCTCCTTGGTCCAAGATTAATGCGGTCTAGCAATTTCTGGATTCATGATATCTTTTCTTTCTATAGGAAATTAGAAATGAATGATGTCTTACAGATGAATGAGTGATCACCGAAGTTCAATATTTACTTGAAGACTTTATCATTTGGGAAGTCTTTGTCTCAGTTTGAACTTTCATTTGAGATAATAATGTGGAAAAAATGTGGAATTGGGCAGTTATTCGAACACAAGAAATGTACCCTGTCTAAAGATTTCAAGTTACACTCTTGAGATGGACTCAGCTACTCTTCATTTACTCTGACTCCTGAGCACAAGCTTCTTAAAATGACTTTCAGAGGATTTCTTATCAATACTCAAGCTGCATAGTATTTTATTCCTAGAAGGGTTTAGATATTAAGTGAAACTTACAGGCCAGTGCATTTAGTGAAGATATATCTCTTTTCTATTTTGGCAAATTTGATGTGGCTCTTCAAGTCAGTACTCATCTTTTAAACCATATTAGGATCGAATTTATGTATGAGTCCATAGCCTTAATCTTTGTGTTAGATGTTCTCATCCTTTATATCAGTCCATTTGCTGTCTGACTCTGGACTCAGCAATATTGGAAACTATAATCATGTTATAAAACAGCAGTAAGCTTACATTAAAGATCGAAAATGATTTCTCATTAAAAGCTTAAAACTTTATACTTGTCATCTCACAGATTAATTTATTAAACAATTCTCCTTCTCACTCAATTAAACTTTATCTTCCATTTATGAATATTAAAATATTTGAAAGGAATAAGGCGATCTAATTTAAGATTAAGAGTTTTATATGAGTCTAAATTCACAAATTATAATTATTTTAAGAATTTTATTGCGAAACTCCCACTTGATTATATTAGTTAGAGTTTTAGAGTTTTCTATTCTGCAAAGCCGCAGCAAAAGTATTCATCCCAGTGCTTTAAGGTAGTGGATTCTAAGACTGTTAGCTATAGTTATATGTCAAATTTAATTTTAATTACCAATATTTAATTATAGTTGGTTGACTATTGTTACACTGGTCTTTGCTGTTGAGATTAAGGAGAGAGAAGAAAATTATTGAGGAGTTAGGATTACGAGTCACTTGGCAAACTTGATAAATGGCCAGAGAGTTAGGAAAGGTTTTACCTTTATTAACCTGAGTTACTTGTAGATTAGGGCTAATTAGAAATTTAGGAGTGATGGTGAGAGTTTTGCTGGTTTAACATTTGCTGCTCTTAAAAATAAATATTATCTTGGATGTACTCCTACGCAAGCTCCTCTACTTAATGTGGAATTTACATGTCAAATTAAGCACTTGCTATCACTTTCATGTTCTGAAGATGTAGATCACCATCATATTTAATTACTGGAACGCAATAAGAGTAGTTACTCAAAAAATTTTATAATTCGATTAGCATAACTAAAGAATTTAACATTAAAGCTTAATAGAAGTAGATTGACATTCAGTTTTTGTAAAGACTCTCTTCTTCAGAAGATTCTATCGTGCTTGAAGTACTTAATTTTGAACTTGCAAAATCTTTTCTTAAACTTGGTCTTGTGATTTGTTAATTTCCTAACTGTGGCCGGGCCTAAAGCTTTTAGGAGTATTATCTTTTCCATCTCTTTTAAAATTAAAATTTATTTATAGAATCAACGAAGTCAGAGTTAATTGAAATTTTGGATCTCGCTGCATCAAACTCTTTGACTTTGCAATTGATTTCTATCTCAAACAGTTTAATGGGAAATTGCTCTTTAAGTTTGCAGTCTTCGAGCTCAATTTTGTCCTAAACAAGTTAATTGATAAGATTGGACTTTTGAATGTGAATATTTTGAATGAGTTCTTTTTCCTTTTGCTCTAAGAGATACTTAATAGTTTGCGTCCTTTATCTCGTTAGTTATTCAGACTTATGTGCATCTTGCTCTGCTTAAAGCATGAGGGCCCTTATTTGAGTAATGGAAGTGTCTGTCTTGCTTCTCCCGTCATTGATTTTGTCCAGAGTCTTTCTATAGCCTCCAACCTATTCAAAATTATTAAAGATCTGCAGCGTCTCTAATCAACATTTAAAAGAGGGAGTAACTTACTTTAACACTCTCACATAATATCATATAATGCACTTGCTGCACATTAAAGTATTGCATGTTAAGCAGTATCTCTCGTATTCAGAATTTGCATGCTCTCGACAAAGATGACTATTGCTCATTGATCTCATATCGTCTTCCAATAAAAATTGTTGAGCCAAAGCTTGCTATTATTTCTTATCATTCGGTACAATCTAAACTTCAAATTTTTAACAATCTCCTCAAGCTTTATGTATTTATTACCTTATGTTTTTGAAATGAGCCGCAAGAGTGCAGCAATTACGAACACTACTCACATAATGCTGTTCCTAGAGAGCCGCATTCATAGCAAACTAGCTTTGCTTTGGCTTTTTCACATCTTTCGCAGTTAGTTTTATTGAAGGGTGAGTCTTCTTCTCCTAACTCGTTGGCAATAAGTTTTTCTTCGGCATTAATTTGAGGTAAAGATATAAGTAGTTATAAATTTCGTTGACTCCGTTGCTTGAGGTTTTGGAGTTAGGATTATTAGAATTGAGTATAACCTCCTTTATGTAAGAATCAACGACTTGGTTAATAGGCCATCTTAGCATTTCTTTAATGGGATGCATTGCAGTACAACCAGGGCACTCGTAGAGTAGTTCCTTAGGCGCCTGCCCATTTGACTTTGAAGCCTGAATTTGCATTAATTACTGCTTCTTCTTCAGAGGCATAGTGAGTAGCTCTTTTGCCTTTCTTTTCATACAAGGCTTACAAATCATCCTAAGACAGCAAGTCATCGGAACTGGCTGTACTGGGCATCCGTTCTGGCATTCAAGACAGCAAAGATTAAACATAGGGTTGTGTGAGAGATCAGAGCTAACACCACCCTATAAATCCAAAGTAGCTGTTGGGAGCGACATTAAAAACTTGATGTCTTTCTTCTATTATAAATTCAATTGTCATTACAGATTTTATCGATATAGACTCAATTCAATATCTTTCTTTACTTCAAGATGATAGCATGTTTACAAATAAACTATAGCCGATAAACACTCCTGATTTTTCAATATCTATTGACCTAGATATAAAAAAGACGACTGATAAGATAGAAGCAGATGATTAGATTTTTATAAGAAAATTATACCTTCATCATAAACCAAGGTTTCCAGAGTAGTTTGGAGCGGACATGGGTTACATCGTAATACTCTTGAGTGTCTAATTGATTTAGTCTTCTTACAACGGAGCAGGAATATTCTTGTTCAAGGATGGAAGTGACAAGAAATGGAAAATTGCAGTTAAGCAGAACAATGGGAGAGCAGATATCACTTACAAAGATATAGTGTCTTCACTAGGTAATCTCTCATTAAATAGCAGATGATTAGCATGGTCTTGCCATTTGGTACCTTCATAAACTGACATTTATATCCAATATTGAGCATACATTTATTGAGTTTTGATAACAAAATAAATGAAATTATGAGCTTTAGAAGTGAGAAAGGGGATAAATTATAATTTATTGCTTGCAGTCATAATGGAACATAGCTTTCTCAATATTTTGAGCACTACTCCAATCCAAGCAACTTACAACACAGCCGCTAAATAAAAGCAAAGCAAGTCTCCTGATTTGTTAATTCGATAAGTAGCAATATTTTGTTAATTTTAAGGAACTAATACAAAGATTAAGCATCTGACTGCTCAAAAATACTTGGACTCATCTTAAAACATAAACTAAGGAAATCAAACCACAGCCAATATTAAAAACTTAAAAGCTGTGGGTATCCATACCACAACCAGTCGGGGCTAAGTTGGACAAGGATTACCATAAATAAACTCACATGAAAACTCTGGATATGGAATAATAGGTAACTGAAACAACTCTTTAGTGGACTATGCTAGTAATAACCAGCCTAATTTTCCATTTTTATAATAATCTTGGGAGGCAGGACTAATCTTAGATTCATGCATAGCAGGCTATTTAGAATATTAAAAATAGCAGGCAACTAAAAAATCTCTCCACAGGTAGAGATATTAATAGACTCAAGCTGAGAAATGACATTTATTAGATTTCTTAACATAGCGCAGTAGCTGATACCAAAAGAAATAACAATACCCTTATTGGAGGTGTAATTTAATTTAAATTTCAGATATATGTTGTATCTAAATTTGCAATAATCCAATCGCTAACCACAAGTCTGCAAAAGTCAATTAAAGAATAGTAAATTTGCAAAATGATTCCTTCTTAAGCCCTTTAAAAGTAGCACCTTAAGGAATCTATAGGTAATTAAATCCTATATAGCCAACTTAAATAATAGTTGAGTAGAGTAAAATAGAAACATTTAATGCTGAAAAGGAAAGTATTCCCGAAGATGATACTTCTCCAATTTAAAAACTTGCAACTCATTACCCCTTAACTAACTTAAATATCCTTGCTAAGCCACAGTTAGTCAGAAAAAGAACTGTAATTAAGCATAGTAGCATCGAGATGTATGAGGATGCGCGAGATTAATCTCATATTTCTAACTACGAAAAGAAATTAGAGAATGCTAATATGCCTGGACTGTAACTGTTCAAAGAATAGATGTCCTCTAATAGCTAGAGTGAATTTGACAACAGCAGCATTGCTGATAGGAATCGAAGAAATTCTTCGATCAGGCACTAAAGTATAAAATCTGGTGAAGACAATTACTTCTTCCCCGATGTCAATTAAAAGAACACTGAGAGATATAATATTAACTTTGGTTAAGATATCAAAAGTTTTATTCAGCAGCCAATCATCAAGCAGAACAGAAACTTTTAATTTCAAAACTTGAACAGCAATTTCATCAATCAGATCAATAACGGATAGAACTCACCTATTCTTAGCATGATAAACAACGACGATTCTCTTGTGATCAATAAATCAAACCATGATTCTCATCAAGCAAATTTGACTACGAATGTGAGCTTAGCTTCTTAGAATTTATATGAGAATAGGAGTCCACATATCCTGAAATATAACGTGATAAATAGGAAAGACATCCCTGTTTTTAATCATCAATCTAAATTCTCTGCTAATCTTAATCAAGAAGCCCAATTCAATATGTCGATCAATTAGAGTAGTAATATGAGCAATGAAAGCTAAACTTCTCCTTCGCTTCAAGCTACGAGAACAGCTCTTCTTAAACTCAAAGAAAGCACTGGCAATATGGGAATTAATGAGTATGGAAATTAAAATCCAAATGTCAGCTTATAGATGGGCTAGAACTCATCTAATAGCAGCTAGCCAAATTACTCCAATTTCAATCACACTCTTAATAAAGATATTGCTAATCAAAATTAGCTTGTCTAACAGCAGATGCTCCCAAACTCATTGAAAATTTTAGAAAAGTACAAGTTCAAAATGCCATAAAACAAATAACTGCAATAGTATATGGACACTTAAAAAATTTAAAAGCCATAGCAACCTATTTAACAGGTGATTAATTATTTTACAGCAGTAGTTGAACGCTTCTCCAAATATAAGGAGAAATCTCAATAAGAGTATAGTAGAAATGAGCTCCATTGCTTCCTTTTTGGACGAAACTTTGTCCAAACTCAAAAGCCGAAAACCAAATTAGAGAAACCTGAAGCCTCTAGACAATCAAGTCTTGCTGAGATTTTAGCAGTAACTAGCAAATTAAATGAGAAATTTCTAAAATAAGAACCGTGATGCCTCTCCTGACGATCATAATGCTTCCAGCGATTAATTAAGTACTCTTAATGCTAGCAAGGTTTTGGACCTAAATAATGATATTAACTTTGAGGAACTTAATCAAGAGGATAGATTTTATCTTATACAGCAACTAGAAAATATCCAGTAGAATATCCGATATCAACTTTCATTCATTTTATGTTACTAGATGGATCCCCATACGTGTTTCAAGATTTTGAAGATGGAGATGAATAGCTGTCAGATGGATTTTTAGATGGAGGTGAGTCTTAATCTTTCTCTCCTTTGAAAGATTTTGAAGGTGATTCTCTAGTGGAAAGTAATATCTCTTAGAAACTAAACCACAGAGGAGATAACTAACAGCAGAAGCGTGTGTTAGAAATAATTTAGGACGAAGAAGATGAAGAAGATAAGGAGTCTGTGGTTCAGTTTGGGAACGGACAGGATATTCATAAGCTGATGCTTTCTAATGAAACTTTTGAACTAAAGTCGCCTCTTTAGAAGAAGATGAAGTTTTTGGATGCCTAAGAAAATACTCTGATGCCTTAAAACATTCAATCATAGGGACAACTTAGGATGCTGATGAAGAATAACAAAGTAAATCAGTCAATGACCTTGGTTGATGTCAATGACGATGGAGATGAAATTATTCTGGAGGATCTCAACAACTCAGGGCCTCAATAGTCAAGCAAATACAACATACTAGATGGACGAGACACAAACACGTCTCCGCTCTAGAAGGACATGGTTTAATTCAAAAATACAATTAATGAGGGCCCTGAAGATCTAAGAAGTAGAAACAATCAGCTCAATATATATGCAGACACTCGCATATCCAAAGGTCTTAACCCTAAAGATAGAATTCTTAAGCAGTAAAACCATAATAGCCAGTACTTACTAGTCACTGATGAAAATGATAGTATGCACAAGAAGCCAGCTAAAAAGAAGATATCTGGATTGAATATCCACTATGCAATTGGAAGAATCTCACCACAAGGCCAGAGGAATGCAAATCTTTTTGGAAGAACAATATCTGAAGAGTAAGAGTCCCAAGTCCTATTTCAGAGTAAAAATTTAAATACCTATGAAAAGAGTCCTCGAATTTCAAGGATATAATCTAATATGAACCACTTATATTACTTAAAAATTATATACAAATTATATTTATAAATAATATAAAAACTACAATAGTAAGATGATGTTAAAATTTAATGATAATTTGATCTATCAAGCATATATTTTCCATTTCAAAAATGAACATTCAATCTTCCTCTTAGATATGAAGGTATAGGAGTCGTCAAGGCTGGTTTCTCAGGCGAAGATGCTCCCAGAGCTGTGTTCCCTTCCATCATCGGAAGACCCAAGAACGTCAGCGCTTTGATCGGAGTTGACTCCGCTTCTGAGTACATCGGAGACGAGGCCCAACAAAAGAGAGGAGTCCTCAAGATCTTCTACCCCATCGAGCACGGTATCATCAAGGATTGGGAAGACATGGAGAAGATCTGGAACCACACCTTCTACGTTGAACTCAGAGTCCAGCCCGATGAGCACCCCGTCCTCCTCACTGAGGCTCCCCTCAACCCCAAGACCAACAGAGAAAAGATGACCCAGATCATGTTCGAGACCTTCAATGTTCCCGCTCTCTACGTCGCCATCCAGGCCGTCCTCTCCCTCTACTCCGCTGGTAGAACCACCGGTATCGTTTGCGATGCTGGTGATGGTGTCACCCACACCGTCCCCATCTATGAGGGTTTCTCCATCCCCCACGCCGTCTCAAGAATCTCATTTTATTACTAACTTAATATGGAGTAATCCAGCTTGCCGGTAGAGACTTGACCACTTTCATGGCCAAGCTCCTGACTGAGAAGGGCTACGTGTTCACTTCCTCCGCTGAGATGGAAATCGTCAGAGACATCAAGGAAAAGCTTTGCTTCGTCGCTTTGGACTACGAAGCTGCCATGAAGCAGTCCTACGAGAGCACCACCTTCGAGAAGAACTACGAGCTTCCCGACGGTAGAGTCATCACCATTGGTAACGCTAGATTCAGATGCCCTGAGTATCTCTTCAAGCCCCTCGAGATGAACGGAAAGGAACTCGACTCCATCCAATCACTCACCTACAACTCCATCCAGGAGTGCGATGTCGATGTCAGAAGAGACCTCTACCAAAACATCATCCTCTCCGGAGGTACCACCATGTACGAGGGTATCGGTGAGAGACTCCTCAAGGAAATTGAGGCCAGAGCTCCCAAGTCCATAATAGAATATAGCAAGCCCCGACAGAAGATTCGCCGTCTGGAGAGGAGGTTCCACCCTCACTTCTCTGTCCACTTTCGCCAGCATGTGGATCACCAAGGAAGACTACGACGAGAACGGAGCAAGCATCGTCCACAGAAAGTGCCTCTGAGCCCAAAACTCTATCCCTCTATTTGTACAGCTGTTCTGATTACATTATAAAGCTTCATCATTTACTAGCTCATTTTATTGAAACAATTAAATATCTCTCTCCTATTGAAAAATAAATGGTTTTCACCCAAGTCCATCAACGTGAAGGTTATTGCCAGCCCGAAGATAGTAATCGAGAGGTCAAAACTCTAGAAAGATATTGTTTAGTTTATGAAACGCTAATACAAGGGGTGCAGGATGAGGATGTCCGTAGCCTCTGCTTCCTTTTAACTCTGATGACTCGCCTTTGGGTTGAATATTATAGTTAGGTTGAATGAGAACTTAGGATATGTGTTCCCTTTGACTGCATCTCACTAATTTATTAAGCATTTCCCCTATTTTATTTTATTTGACTCCTTTTAATTAAATTGTTAGCTTGACGACTCCGGAACCATTATCAACAACCACAGTTTGTTTGTCTGCCATGTGTAGTAAGCTTATAAAACATAGTGTGCTAATTGATTCTGAGGAAATAGAATAAATGAAAGATAGAGGATTTGCGGGGCGAAGTAGTGAGATTGTGATATTAATTATATTAGAGTGGGTGGGAAAGAGAAGCAAGTTTAATGCTACTTTAATAGATATAGCGCCAAAGATACAACCTTTAATAATATTAAATCTTTCTACTACTTACTACACATTGAAGCCAATTACATATTCATTCCCTTTTGGTTGAGGCCAGGTTGAATGAATATTTTTATCATCACCAAGCAAATTTTAAATTAAACTTACGACCAAAAAATATATAAATTGATAACTTAAAGTCTATAAATCAGAATTGAGAGTCATCTGACTTTGTGATTTTCTTGATTTTATTATTGAGGACTAAGGCTGCCTTATTATACATCGGCACTAAAACCATGTCTTCTAAAGTGCAGCTGATTAATAGAGTCACACTTGAGCCAATCAAGAAATTGTTAAAGCTCTCTGAAGATAAATTTATGCTCTTATTTAAATTATCAGCGAGTTAAGCTATAAAGGCAGACTGAGCAACCAGAAGAATTAAGTGGAAGGCAAACAGGACGTCCTTTATTGCTGTGCCATTGTTTACTATTCCTTGGAACTGTCGGAATAGTATCATAAACAGCAGCAGAATTACATACGAGGCCATTATGAGCGTAGAAAGTTGTTCAACCTACAAAGATATTTAAAAGCTAGAGAATGACTTACATATGAAGCTATTATCATAGCAATGGTGAACGATAATATGAACAGATTGCACAAAATTTCTTTCTCAAGAACTATTTGGAATATACTGTAATCAGGGTTGAATACAAAAAAGAAGATGTATATCTTGCTTAGCTTCAGAGTTTTATAATTTTGCATTTTCTTTGAGAGACTTCTTCTTTCTTCTTGCTTTGATTAATATCAGATTAAGTTGGCTCAGTTTGGTTGCTTGTTTAATTCTAAGGTTAGAGTTGAGTATTAGGATTTGCATTTTTGTTAGGTGTAAGAGTGTCATCATATACCATCTCAGCAACTGTGGCATTAACCATAGATGGGTCTGGAGACCTGTCAGCATATTGGTATCTCCTGTCTTCGATCATAGAATGATCTCCTCTTTGTGAATTAATTTGAGCTGCTTATCTCAGAGAATCGTCCTCCTAAGATGATGGCTGATTCTGTTCTGTACGAGTATGTCTATTTTTAACCTCCTGTTGAAGTTGAAGTTTCTTTATTTATCTATACTTATAAACTGAGTTAGCTATGGCTACTAAGAGAGCAACGTAAATTATAGCAGGGGGAATCAAAGAGAAAACTATTTGACGCAGAGCTCTTCTCGCCAGTTCATCCTGGTAAACATCGTAAATTAGACCAAACAAAGTCAAGTGATTATAAATAATTAACAATTTTTATAAATAGCTCTAAAATTATAGTGCAACAAATCTAAGAGTTCTAGAGAGCAGCCTTCGCAACTTCATCCTAGCTTTCAGTACAAGTCAGTTCACTCCAAATGCCTTAATTTTCATCTAGGTAACTACAAAGTTTAAATAAAAGAGCGAGATTAGGATTATCATTGCCTCTTAACTTATAAGGAAGAGTAAAAATTGAAAAGTAATATGCATCATTTGATTGACATTGCTGATATTGATTTCACCAATATCATAGACATCAGTTATTGCTATGGGAGAACTGGTATAATATGAATTAACCTCAATCTAGTCGCTGAGATGCCTTTAGCCTATATCTTTGTAGCCAAGAGTCTTATCGACAAGGAGGTAGTTCATAATAATGTAATCATACTGAGTCATCATCAAATAGAAGGGAATACTCACAGTCACTTAATCCTTAGAGTCTGCCAAAGACAAGTTCTGAGTTTAAAAGGCTACAGGATATAAGTTCATCTAATTAACATGCTGAAGTTGAAGGAGTTTACTCTTGCTTTGTTTTTGAATTTGCAAAGCGAAATTAAATCCAGAGGCAGTGAAATTGTCAGAGTCTGGCTCAATGTTTGCTGACAATCTTATCATTCCAGACTTTATGCTGTCGATGAGAGAATCAATCAAGCTATAAAATTAATATGAAGCTAGCGTCTTAAAGTGTACCCAAGTAATCATTAAGCATCTCATCAAAAATACCAATGAAAGTTAAGAAAGAGTCCGAGTCCATAACTTGAATTTAGCTGCTAATTATCTACCCATGCGATAGGGAAATAGCTGTTGTTGCAAATTACTGAACCAGGGCGTCTACTTTTAGGGCATCGCTCTACTTTATTTCATTCCAAATGCTTGTGATCACTTTAGCTGCTTTTACATAAATTGGTAAGAATTAAGAACTTCAATCTGAAACAAATATAAATGAAGGCTGGATTATAAATTTTAAGAAATGGAACATTCAAAGAATCAAACATCTTTTGTCATCAGCACTGCTGAGTCAAGGTACATAAAGTTTTATTTATTAAAGCCACTACTCTAAGCACTTATCGAGGAGAATAGCTCAAAAGGATGGAGAGAAACACTATCTCTATTTATTTTTATCCAAGGACAAATATGACATGAAATGGGTGGGCTCGAGTATCGAAGACGAAGAATGTAAGCAATTTAGTTGTGCTCATGCTTTTAGTGATAAAAATATTGAATTCTGAAAAGCCTGCCCTCGTAAATCGATATCCGGGTATATCAGGTCTTTGCCATAAAGACTCGTTTAATCGTATCATGAAAATTGGTTAAGAAATAAACGCAAGCTTTTTCGACTTCGTGCCACCATAGTTCACTTTTCCACAAGATTCTGATAGATTCAATGAATTTCATTCTTCTCATAAGAACACAGTTTTCATAGCCAAGCCAGTTGCTTCATCTGAGGGAAACAGCATTGTGCTTTTTTAGACGTAATTATTGTTGCTTGATAATTATTTAGGTTGAACGAGCTTCCTAGCTAGCTAGGATCTGAGATGGTGGTGTAGAGATATATTCACAACCCACTTCTGATTGATGGCTACAAATTTGACCTTAGGATATACATTGTGATAACTCAAATTAATCCTCTCTAAGCCTTTATCTGCGATGAGGGACTCGCAAGATTTTGCACAGTAAGTTAGCATTTTATACTAATCTCATCTGATAGGAAAAGTATGAAGCGCCGACTAAAGAAAATTTTAAGAAATTCTTTATGCATCTCACTAATTATTCGATTAACAAGCACAGTGAAGATTATAAGGAATCACCGAACATTTTGGAGGCCAATGAAGACACAAAACGAACACTTGCATCTCTTTGGAAAACTCTGGAACAACAAGGAATAGACAAACAATAAATCTGGTCAAACATTAAGGAAACTTGCGCCAAAACTTTAGCAGTCTACGCTCCTTTTATAGAGCACGGTGTAGCTGTGGCCAGTAATCTCAAGCCTGTTAAGGGCAAATATTTCTAAATTTTGGGGTTCGATTTGCTTGTTGATGAAAATCTGAACGCTCACATTTTAGAAATCAATGAATAATAATTTAAGTTCGCTTTCTTTAATGACCACCCTTCTCTGAATATCTTCCTTGAAAAAGATTACATGGGAGGAGGAATGGGCAAGACTTTATCTGAGATAGATCTGTACGTGAAGAAAAGGGTGACTGGAGATGCGATTAAACTGGCAAAGAAAGATCAGCAAAAGATTGCAGAGACTGAAACCTTCAGATTATTATTTATATTTGCATCATTGACCAAGATATTTCCAAATGATGAAGAAGAAGTCGCAACTGAGATAACCACCATACTAAATAAAGTACGAAGGCTTTATTACGACATAGCCCCAATCAAGTCCAAGCAGAGTATAACTTCATCAGATTTCCAGAAGCTCAGGAATAAGTCTGCTCTCTCCATCATCAGTACTATAATCGACTCAACAGACATGAATCTCATATTTTAAAAGGGAAGTTAAGGTTCTAAATTTGTGGAGTTCCATGATTTCTTCTATTTGATCAAATCTCTGGTAGATTATTAATTTATAAATTTTTAATGAATTAGACTTTATTGAGAGAAAAAATGAGAGTGATTAGTATGAGGTCAGAACACTTAGTGAATTTATTAATAGTATTTGAATAAGTTGCCTATATTAATTACCTCCACTTAATACTGATTCCTTGCAATTAAAAATAACTCTTTATATATTTCTATTTGAGCAATAATTATTTAATTTATCAAAATAAATGAGAACTCATATCCTTATTTGGGGTCTCTTGGCTGTGCTTTCTATCAAAGTATTTTTATTTTTAATCAATGGGAAAGACAGTCCAAGCTCGTAAATAGTCTCAAATACTTATGGTAAGTCCTTCTGCTACTTATAAACTTAAAGAAAGTTTCTTTTATCCATTTTTGAGTCGCCTAAAATAAAATGGGATTGTTCGTAGGATCTCAAATTTACTACAAGAGATCTCTAACATTAAAAAATATATATTCTATACCTGATTTTTTACCAGAAAATCAAGTTCTTATTGGATCAGCTTCTAATCATAAATTACCGATTTGATTATTCCCAATTACTAGTTACTATTTTAATATGCTAAATTTATCTATTATTTAGATCAAGACTTTGTTAGCCCTCATGATTAAGAAATTGATTGGGTAGAGAAATTTATAAAATTATCTATTTTTAATTTTATGGCAAAAATATAAAATGATGATTATTTAAAATAGAATTTGAGAGTTTCTTCATAAAAGAGATAAATTTTTTTAAGATCATTATAAGGTCCTTTCTTTCTGGGGAACTTCATTAGTGAGTAACTTATAAATAAGAGTGGAGCTCACCCACACACATTAAAATCTTTTAGAATATACAAATAAATAAAATCATTATAGATTTATTGGAGGGTATAACAATTATTTTACTTATGGATATTGATACTTCTGTTGTTAGATTTGATTTCTATTTTAAATCAAATTAAATATGCTACTATCTACCAGTAATTCTCAGCTATAATGCCATTTATAATTTTAGTATAAGAGAAGTTTTATCTCTTTCAAATCTTCTATAAATTGATTACAATTTGAGGATTAAAATAATTCCCTCCCCTCAAATTGAACTTTAAAAAAGAGAGCTTTTCGCAAATGAGACATTAAATTATAATGAGTTACCAATGGATATGCTCCGCAATTTAGATAAACCTTTCAAGTATACCCAATGATTTTATAATTACATAAAATACTACTATTTGTCATTTTGATAAAAATAGATAAAATATCTATAACTCCAAGAATAAAAATAAAGACAGAGGAAATAAAAAAGGTGACGATAACGGAGATGCATTGTTATTATTTTAAGGCAGGAATACTGGTGGATTTTTTTACGAATGCGACGATGATGAATACTTGAACTCCAAAAAGTAGTGCCAATCTTGCCCGACAGGTTGTGACAAGTGTAAAAGCAAAGATGTTTGCTCCAAGTGTGAGGTTGACTATACACTTCATTTTTGGCAGTGACTTTGGATTTTGCTTCCCCTCCTGCACGGATGGTTTCTACATAAAAACAAAATACACCAACTCAGATATTTTATATTGATAGCTTCTCCAAAGGTAGATCACTAAGATACAATGACGACGATGATGATGATGACGATGATGATGATGAAGATTGCGATGATCCTAAGCTAGTAGTCAGTGAAAATATATAAAATAAATAGATAGATGCGAATGCTAGAAATGTCCGTTTGGTTGTTTATTTAATTGTTCTACTTGCACTTATGATAATGTTCTTTTGAAGCCCTACTGTTATAACTGCCTCAAAGGCTTCATGTTCAATGTCACTACAGGATTGTGCGATGTGGTTCCTTGCAATTTTTCAAATATAAAATGCATTTAATTATAATTGCGAAATATTTTAAAGGTCAACGAGTATAGACCGAAACCACTGAACAGCACTGTGAATCTTGATCCAAAATCATCCTCATATAATGACTACATGTGTCAACCTTGTATTTATTTGCTCTAATGGATGTTAAAACTGCACTAATGGCACTAGCTGCAACAACTGTAGCTCCGGCTTCGCTAAATTTTAACTTCCCAAGAACTACAACTCAAACTGTGTCCAATTAATTTTTAATGCACATCTTTCTGCAATAACTGCTCAGTGAGTAATGCATCCAAGTCTAATGAAACCAAGTGTTCTACTTGCCAGCCTAAATTTGATCTCTATCCCAATAACACATGCATCTTGAACAGAACTTGTCTCTCAGGATATTGGTTCAATGACACTAGGTTGGAATGCCAAAAATGCCCTGATAATTGCCTTACATGCAAACAGGGAGATAAAAATGGAACAGTAATTTGCACTTCCTGTGTATACACTTCTGTTCTTAATACTACCACCTAACTTTGCTTAGATAGATGCAATTACACCACTAACTATTATAGCAATAAGACTTCATAATGCTAGGAATGTCCTTCAGCAACTTTCCCTAATTAAACTGCTCAGGCCTGCATAAACTGTCCCACTTACTGCACCAACTGTACTGCTAATTTTACCTACCAAAACGTATCTTGCTCTAATTGCTCAAACAACTTAAAACTTATTTAATTAATTTCGAAATATATGAAACAACTCATACCTAGATACTAAAAAGTAGAGATGCAGAATTGGTTGCAATTAAACAGCTTTCTTCAACTATGACAATGCAACTTGTGTTATTTTTAAGGTCTTAAGAATTTATATCACTTATTTAAATTATTTTAACATTAATTGCTTGAAGGGACAGTACTTGAATCCCTCGAATGAAACATGCATAGCATGCCCTGCTAATTGCACATCTTGTTTCTTTAACAATAATACAAACTAGGTAGAATTATTTTTAATGTGATTCCTGCAATTCTACTAATGTGATTGATATTCCAACAAAAAGATGTAGATAAAATTGCAGCGCCAATTTAATCTACAATTGGAGTTCTGGGAAATGTCAAAATTGCTCTGTCGGGACTATCTACAACTAAACTACTCAAGTATTTATAAATAAGTTTGCGATTCATGCCCATATGGCTGCACAAATTGCACTCTTCAACACTACATCGAATGCAGTTGAATGCACAAAATGTGATAGTTTCAAGATTTTGAACACCACACTTAAGCTTTGCCAGGATACTTGCTACTATGGAAAACAGTGGTTCTGGGAAACTTACACATGCAGATACTGCCCTCCTTACTAATTCTATATTGATGGAACTTGCTAGAACTGTCCTTTTGGTTGTCCTGATTGTTATAAATTTGGAACTGATACTTATTGCACATATTGCAATAGTAGCACTATTTATGACTATAATTATTGGAAATGCAAGCTAGACTGCAAAAATCAAACTATTTTCAACTGGAAAACTAGCACTTGCGAAAAGTGCCCTGCTGGTTAATACTTTGACACTGTCTCTAATTCATGCAAGTCTTGTTAAGCCAATTGTTCTCAATGCATTATAAAAACAAACAGCACATCTACGAACTGCACATAATGCAATACTGGCTATGTTTTGAATACAACTACTGCAACTTGTAGAGCCTCTTGCCCTTCATATTTATAATAGTTTTTATTTTTTAAATATCAGTACTTTAATTGGAATTCAAGTTCATGCGTCAATTGCACTTCTGGAAATTTCTTGAATCAAACATCTCAATAATTTTTATAATGTTAGGGTTGCCCTTCTAATTGTTCAGCTTGTTTCTACGATTCAACTTTGAATTAAACAAACTGCACTGCTTGCAATACAGGAGTTTTTGATGCTACTAAGTTTTAGTGCAGGCCAGATTGTTTATCTTCTCAGTTTTATAATTGGACTACTTTCAGTTGTCAGAGCTGTCTGGCTGGTACTTATCTAAACTCCTCGTAATATTTTATAATAGTGCTCTCCATGCCCAACTAACTGCACAAACTGCTAATTGAATAGCTCAGGAAGCGTTGTCTGCACATCATGCACATCTGACACTATCCTTGACTCAACATACTAGCTTTGCAAACCCAATTGCCCAACTTACTATAAATTATCTTTCACTTTTAATTTTGTTAATTTAAAGAAATTTTATAGCGATAACAATATGATTTCAATCTCCAGAAATGCTAGAACTGCAGTTCAGGAGAGTATGTGAACACTTCTGGCAAATGCACTGATTGCCCAGGATACTGCTCTTCTTGCGCATACATAAGCAGCAACAAATCTATTTCATGCTACACTTGCGATGATGGAAGTTACTTGAACTCCTCAAGAATGGATTGTAGATTGATTTGTAATGAAACAGCTTACTACGATTGGACTTCAAAGACTTGCAAGAACTGCAATTCTTCCCAATATCTCAACAAAACTAGTGAAACATGTAAGACTTGTGCAACTCAATGTGACACTTGCAAGTGGAATTCCTCAACTTCTCAATCTAATTGTGTAACTTGCAAGACCGGATATACATTTGATTCTTATTACCAAGACTGTAAACTCATATGCAACTCTACATCTTACTTTGACTGGACATCAAGACAATGCATTTAATGCTCAGCTAAATACTTCTTAAATCCATAGACTCAAAGCTGCTAGCCATGCCCAAGTGGTTGCTCTTCCTGCACATATGATTCTTCCTCCTCAACTTCTAAATGCAACTCTTGCGATTAAGGCTACTCTTAAGATCCCAGCAATTAGCTTTGCTACATTCCTTGTAACTCAACTTCCTATTTCGATTGGAGTTCAAATACTTGCAAAAACTGTCCTTCAGCAACTTACGCAGATTCAACCAATCAAAATTTAGAATTCAAACTTTTTTTACTAATAATTTTATTAAAAACATTATTAAAAAATTCCTACTTAATTGTTATTTACATTGTTGAACAATAAGTGCCTGAATTGCCCAACCAACTGCTCATCGTGCTCTCTTTCTTCAAGTGGATCTGTAAAATGTGATGGCTGTAAATCAGGATACTAAATTGATAGTTCTACTAATCTTTGCAGGCAGACATGCAATTCAACTTCCTACTATGACTCCTAATCACAGTAGTGTCTATAATGCACAGCAGGCTAGTATTTAAATCCTACAACTCAAGTTTGTCAAGCTTGCCCCTAAGGCTGTAACTTATGCAACACTAATTCTTCAGGGTTGTATATTTTTATTGCCAGAGTGCACAAGTTGTACAACTGGACTAGTAATCGACTCAGTGGCAAAGAGATGTCAGCAGCAATGTGCCACTGGCTAATACTTTGACTACAATACCTTCTAATGTGTGGCTTGTTCCTCCAATTGTAATGTTTGCCAAAATTCAAATATCTGTACCCAGTGTTCCTCCACTCAATACAGTCTTACTAACGGAGTTTGCGTTAATAAATGCACTTCAACTCAAACCTGGAACACTGCAACCCAGACATGCGATAACCCCTAAGTTTCTAGTTAAGGATACTTCAAACTATTAATCATACTTCACACATTAAAATTGAATATCAACCATAAATCAAAGTTAAAATTTAAAAAGCGATAATATTCTTAAAGTTCTAATAATAAATATCTATATTATTTATAATATAGTTAAATTAATAATTTTGAAATCTGAAAGGATTTAAATTTTATAAACTAACTGCTTCAGCAACTTCAATGGTTAGATGCATGCAGTACACAATTACAGCTACTTTCATAACAGGTTTTACAACTTCAAACTTCAAGTCAATTGTTTGGAGCTACACAAATTCGAATAAAGCATCTGGAGAGTTTGTTTCTCAACTAGATAACTAGATTGCTACTGCTAACAGCCTAAATAATTTGACATTCTATCTTGTTCCTTCGTTCACTGAAAATGTTACTGCCTAATTCAGCATCAAAATTCAAGCTATTCTAACTGCAAACAATGGAACTACTGCTACTATAACCATTTTTATAATTTATTGCGAAATACATTATATTTAAATTGATCGAATAACACAACATCGTTTGTTATCTATCCTTTTAGATATACTACCTTGACTGGTTACTCTTCAGCTTATACCATTGATGCAACTGTTGGATAAAGTATTGTAGCCTAATACTACTACCCCTACTGCCCAATCTATTTAATATTTATAAGGGGCCTGATACCATCCCATCAACAGTTGACATTGGTTGTTCTCTATATGATAGTTCATTGAACTATATTAAGGACTTAAATTATTGCAAGATAGCTGCTAATGACGCTACCAACGGCCTAACCTACTACGTCAAATATTATTACTTACCTAATAGCTACCAAACTGCTCTTAAAGACTAAATCACTATCAATACTATAGTCACTCAACCATCTTGCCAGATAGCTAGCTCAAACCTAATCACAGTTGATTCAACAGGTTCAATTGCTCTTAATGTTACAGTGTAAAACTAGCAATCAGGTTACATTTATAAATGGAATTGCTACTCCTTAACGCAAGGAGCTACTTGTGGAATAGTTTCTTCTACGCAGAACACTCCTAACTTGAACCTACCAGCCTCGGGCTTTACTGCAAATGCAAAGTATGCATTCATCCTATCTATAGTTAGCAACTCTGTGAACTCAACTACTTGCACTGCTTATGTCCAAGTAAACTCAGCAACTTCTTCAGTTTCAGCTTTTGCTTTGCTTGCTTACTTCAACAGCCTTATCAACTGTTTCATCAACCCAAACCTCTACCTCAAGCAGCGGCACTGCTACACTTGCAGTAACATCTCTCTATCTAGATCCAACCATCAGCAATAATGTTGCTTGCTAGTCAACAAAGTCAACAACTGATTCTGATGTATCTTACTAGGTTTCTGTCATTAAAAAGTCCAATTAAAAGACAGTCCTCTCCAAAAAGTCTATGGCTATGAATATACCTTCAAATACTTTAACTTCAAACACTAACTACTAAATATTGTGCACTGCTTCTAGTAATTCTAAAGGAACAGAAAATGTTGCTACTGAAGTTAATACAAACGTAAACTTAAATCTCGCAATTAGTTTCACAGTTGATCCTTCTTCTGGAACAGAGAGAACAACCACATTCAATTTCGAGGTCACTAAACCAACTGACTCCGCTCTCTGGTGCAAATTCGGTTACAATCTAACAACAGGTATAACTTATCTCAATGATCCTAAGCTTCCAGCTTACAATGATCAATCTCAACTCCTATATTATGCAAATTAAATTTGATTGTAAATATAAATAAAAATGAATAAATTTTTCAACTATATTTTTTTGGCAATATCAAGTATATTTTATAGACGCAGCTTATTCTGTAGGAACAAAAATGGAGGGTCTCAAGTGATGGTGGCAAGATGTTAAAATGCAGCTGGATAATATATTTCGGCATATCAAACGATAACTCTGAACAAGTACACTCAAACAATTTTTATTTCTAGACTTGGAACTATACTAAAAAGGTTTATAATTTAATTTCACAAAATTTTTAGTATTTTACTAAGTTCACTGCTCTAAATCTTCTGGATGATTCAAGTAATATTTACTTCGAGCAAATTGAAGATTAATATGAAGCCTATAAGTATATTTTTATAGTAATTAAACAGCACTCAAATATCTAACACAGAGAGAATCAACTTCCTAAACACCACGCTACGCCAACTCTGCCAAGTTTCAAAGTATAATTTCTAGAATATATTATATTTAGAAATTAATTTCAAAGTCGATTACGAGTTTCTAACTTTCTGAAGCAGCTAAATTTTGCAATTAAACAGCTATCATTTAATAGGTAATAGAATACTCTCTTAATTTAAAAGTTGTTAAGGAAGCTCTCATTTATATTTAATCTCGCATATCTTTTCTATTATGTCTACAGTCGAAAACAAAGCATTAGTTGCAGCATCTCTTGTCACTGGAGCAGCTCTTGCAACTTCTCTATTCAACTATTTCAAGAGCAATTCTAATCAGGAAGGTCAGGTACAAGCACAAAATCCTCTTACAAAATAGCTATAAATTTATATTTTTTTTTTATCTTTATTACAGACTCTGCATTTGGTGAATCTCGATTCTTAACTAGAATTGAGGCTTCTTAAAGAGCGAAGGTTCTTTCGAATATCAATTACAAGTTGGCTCTTGCAGCATTAAAAGGCGGAAAAGACTTTCATGGTCAAGTATTGGTCAATTTTGACCTTTCATATTTGGGATATTAGCTCACTCTAGATTATACGGGCAAGGAAATCAGAAAGCTAGTTGTAAATGGGCATGAGGTTACGGACGAGGACGCCTTCACAGATCACAAGATATATTTGCCAAGATAGTTGCTTAAGCTAGGGCATAATGAAGTGAAGATACGATTTGTCTCATCTTATGTTAAAGACTGCCAAGGACTGCACTACTTTAAAGACCCAGAGGATGGTGAGGAGTACATGTACTCATAGTGCGAATCAGCAGATGCTCACAAGATTTTCCCATGCTTTGATCAACCAGATTTGAAGGCTCCTTACTCTCTTCTAGTTTTCGCTCCTTAAGATTGGACTGTCCTTTCCACTAAAGCTACCAAGGAAGTGCATAACGTTACTGATAACTTAGCTTTCTAAAGAGTGGCAATTGAGTTCAAGATATCTCATGAGCTTTGGGATAACTTTGATGCAGAAACTCCAATTTAGGCCCACGAATTCCATCAATCTCAAAAAATAAGCACTTATCTCTACTCTTTCATGATAGGTCCTTACCATATGTTTGTTGATGAAACTCAAAGTGCCATCCCCTGCAGACTATTTTGCAGAAAATCATTAACCAAATATGTTGAGAAGCTAAAAGAAACCTGGTTTAAGGTATCAATAGATTGCATCAGATTCTATGAGGAGTTCTTCTCTACTCCTTGGCCTTTCGATAAGTTAGATCAGCTATTTATCCTTTTTAATAATTACTTATTTGTGCCAGACTACAATATGGGAGCTATGGAAAATGTCGGATGTGTAATTTATACTGAAGGCTATATCTAGAGAGATGAAGTGTTCACAAGAGACAGATAGCAAGGTGTCTTGGTGACTCTATGCCACGAACTCTCTCATATGTGGTTTGGAAATTTAGTAACAATGAAGTGGTGGGATGATCTCTGGCTAAATGAAAGTTTTGCAAACTTCATATCATATCTTTGTATTGACAGAGCAAGAGGCATGGAGGACTATGATCTATCTTGGAGCATTTTCCTTGACGAAAATTATTATTAAAACTTCTGGGGTATGAAAGAAGATCAGCAAGAGACTACTCATCCTATCGCTGGAACTTGCGCTAACACTGAAGAAGCTCAAAATCTTTTCGATGGAATCTCTTACGGTAAAGGCGCTTGCTTCTTGAAGCAACTATTCTTTTACTTTGGTGATGAAGTTATGAGAAGAGGATTGAAAACCTACTTTGCAAAGTATGCCTACAAGAATACAGTCCTCAGCGATTTCCTTTCTGAGCTTGGAAAAGCAGCAAAGGATCTAGGCATTAAAGAAGATTTAGTAGAGTGGAGCCATTCTTGGTTATCAACTTCTGGAATTAACATCATATCTTATGATGTGGAGACTGATGAAGAGAACAGAATCACTTTAAATTCATTTTCTTAGTTCAAGGTATTCTAGGGAGTCCACAAGAACGGAGACAACATTTTAAGAAAACAGAAATTCTAGATCGCCTTGCTCGATCAAGACATGAATGTGATTTCAAATTTTAAAGATGATTGAGACTGTGGTGGCTCAGACTGATGACACTCATGTTAAAACTACAATTCCAGAGCTAGTTGGAAAACTCAGCCCCTCAGCTTTCTTCATTAACTATAATAGTCATGGATATGCTAAGTTCAAAGTAGCACATTTTGATCTAAAATCATTTGAAGAGAAGATGAGTGTAAGTAGTAATAGTGAAGTTTATATTTGTGTAGTCTTTAAAGGAAAGTATGGCAAGAAAGTAACTGCTTAACATGTTGTTCGATATGATGAAAGATGGAGACCTGTCTGGAGCTCAATTTTTGGATATGCTGAAGAAGCATCTTGTTCATGAGACCAGCGATTCAGTGATAGCTGAGAATCTTCAGTACAATATTCCTGCTATAATCAAGAATTACCTTCCTCTTGATTAGTACGATAGCTAAGTAAGAAATATTCTACCAATCTTAACTCATTTAGTACTAAGAAATCTTTAAACTGATTGTTGGAGAGTTGCTTTCTTCTGGAAAATTCACCTCTCAATCAACTCAGCACCTTCTGATTGAGTGTGCAATTACAAGCGCCAGAAACGATGAAAACATTAATGTGGTAAAGTCATGGTACGACTAAGGATTGGCAACTGATTTGGAAGGCAAACCACTCGAAGGCTTGATTATTTCTACTAAGCATAAACAGTCAATTGTCAGAAGAATATATAGTTCAGAGACCATTCCCTTAGAAGAGAAAGAGAAGTACTTGCAAAGGCTAGAGCAAGAGGACACAAGCGATTGGACTCAGAAAACCAAGTATTTCTGCAAGGCTGCTATTCCTACAGCCTAAAATAAGCAAGAATTGTGGGCTGATTATTTCGATAATCAAGATATTGATTATGGATTTTCTAATTTCCACGCTTCATTCTAAGGCTGGAGTCAGATTTCTCACAGACATCTTACCAAGGAATACGTTGATGATTTCTTCGAGAGAATTCCAGAAATCTTTAAGAACAAGAGTAGATACATTGCTGAGGCATATTATCTCTACTTAGCTCCTACTCTCTATGCTGATGATGAGAACATTGAAAAGTTCTAGAGCCTTCTTAAGAGAACTCAAGATACCACTCCTGAAAACTCTCACTTCATCAATCTTCTTAAGGATACTATTCATGACTTGGTCACTGCCAAAAAGGGAAAGAAACTCAGCGAAGAGTACAGAAAATTGCAAGCTAATCAGCAATGAATTCATTAAGCATTTTCAATTATTTTAATCAATTTAAATTGAAACTTATATCTTGATCATCATTATAAAATTGACAACTTATGATATGTTCAAATCATATGAAATATCTGTATATAAATATAATAATGTATCCATCAAAGATAATAATTTAAGTTAATCTATGACATTAATATTCTTAAGGTATTTGTACCAGCTGCTGTTAGATCAAAGCATATTTTAATACATAAGTTAAATATAAAGTGCTCGCATCTATCATTGGTAGTCTATTCCAATTTGTAAATAAATTTATTTTAAACTAGATTTGCTTTTGTATAAAATGCTAATATTTTTTATCCTTTTCTACTACAACATAATACAAAAATATAAATATACTAACATCAAATGATTATAAAAACAATGATAATATATAATGATTTTGTATGAATAGAAGAATAATTGAAATCATTGTTATTTTTATGGAAGCTTAAGTACGAGATCCATTGCGTTTTCAGAAGCCAAAAGCTTTTCGTAATCTGATACTTTACAGCAGTTTTTCTAAAATAATATTTCAGAACTTGAATCGCAAGCTATCTCACTCTATAGAAAACTTATTTAATTTAAAGAATTGTTACCTTTCAACTTTAGTCGTTCTTGCCACGTTAATAATAGCCTTTATATATTCTAGGAAAATCAATATTATCATCTCTGTTCTTTTCGTGAAATTTCTTAGGCACGATAATACTTCTTGAGTGATTGCTTCACTGTATTCATGACTCTTCAAAGTTTCAATCAGAATATAAAATATTAGCAACGTCTTTTCTTGAAGAAACTACAAATTCCAAATTGGTTTCTTCTCTCATTGTTATTCTAAAGCACTTGCAAGCATTTGCTAGGATCTCCTCGTCTCTCACCATTCTTAGGATATTTATGAAAGTGTCAATAAATATTTCATTATTCAGAGCTTACAAAACACCTTGATCTTGTCTTAAACAACTTGTTAAACATCGCACTCAATAAATAAATTAGACAATAATTAGCACACAATACTTTATGTAAACAGGAGGCTTTTCTATTATTGCATAATTGTCTGCTGTTATGCATTTAAGTAAGTGACCTAAGCCATCAAGACTCAGGAATCTCTCAAGGTTTTAGTCATTTATAAGCAGTGGCTCTAGGATTGAAAATAGAACCGCGAGTTTCTGAGACACATCATCATCTCTAGGAAGTAATTCAATTTATTCCATTATATTAACTACAGTTTGAGTTACAAATGAGCTGTGCTTTGCAAATATGTAAGCATTCTTTAAAGTTGCGTTATCTGTATTATAAAGTTCTTTAAAAGAGTTTATGCAATTCTAAATTGGCTGAGCCGAAATAAAATCAGAGTTTCTGGCAAGCCATTCCATAATGTTCATTTTATCTTTCAGATTTATTTCTTGGCTTTGTAACTTTTTGTTTTTGCTAATAGCATGTTCATCAATGAATTTTTGCATGAAGGTGTATAAATTATTTGTCTCTTCTACTAATGCTTCAACTTTAGCAGTTGCATCTGAAGCCCAATGAACTTTCTATCTTAGATTAGAAAGAGCTCGTCTCTCATTCTTAATATCGGTGACTTCATTATTTAAAGCATCAATTTTATGATGCAATTCTCTGCTATCTTTGACAGACTCCTCACTTACTTTAATAAACTCATCCCTCAATAATAAAATAATGAGAATTAGTGGTCAACTTCTCTGACTTTATTGAAACTGTCGTTTGCTACTTTTTTGAAAATTGTATCTATGTTGTCTAGTTTGCTGCTTGCCTGCTCTTTGAAAGTAAGGTGCTCAACTCTAAATACATCGATATCCCCTTACAACTTCTTGATGCTTTGTTCAAAAGATTAGAAGTCGAGTTTCTAATCTAATGCCTCAAAAGCTTTAGAAACCAAATCCTACTCTAGCCTCTATAGTCTAATTATAATGTTCTTTTTAATCTCCTCTTATGAGTCTATAAAGGCTTTTTATCTAAGACTCAGAGTCTCTATAATGCTAATTTAGTCTAGCATTGTCTCATCAAGCTTATCCATTCTCCTTGAATCTACAGTGTATCTGTTTTCTAGATTTTAAGCAGTTTTTAAGTGTATCTCTGAATTCTTTTCTATATTTTCAATCCTTGTTATGATTTTGTTGTTCAAGTTAAACTCTAGGTCTATAATCTTATTCTCAATCAACTTTGTCATCGCATTCTTAACATCGGTTATCATTTCAAGTGCTGCCAAACTGTCAATTGTATTTTATTGTTTTTGCTGGGAAGGAGCCTAGTACTCTCTGAGTCTATTTATATCTTAGTTGAGTTTTGCCATCTCTTTTGACATGTCATGCTTTTTTAAATCTTGTTCTCTTTGAACTGGTCAAACTTTTGGAATAAATTCTCACTGATTGTTCAGAATTTAATTTATATATGTTTAAATTAATTTTGCTATTCTATTATTATTTTGAAGTCCTATTGTTATTCCTAACTCTTCAAGATCTGCCCAAGTTCGAAAAGTCTCCGCTCTTTTAACCTTCTTAATTATTTCTTAATCATCTGAAAAATCACTATAATCCAGATCTCTGTTATACCGTAACAGAAAACTACAAAAATCCAAACTCAAATCTGAGACCTCCTAGTTTTAAGCTAAAATAAGTCAACACCTAAATAATTACAGAATATGAAGTCTACTATTTTCATTTTTCTCAATATTATTCTGTTTACTTTAAATCTGCCAAACAGTTTCTAATCTATAGAAACTATTAGTTATGAATACTATACCATTTTTGAGGTAAGCAAAAATAATTTTGAGAGCTCTAGGAGATTATTGTCCTTTATTTTGGCTTATCATATGAACAAGGATGGCCAAAAATGCATCTATAACTGTCATGCTAACAGCATCTGGCAGTTGTTCTCTTCCCTCCGCTAATTTGAAGAACAAGTCCTACAATGATTTGCTTAAGTTTTAAGTGCTGATACCTCTAAATCATCAGAAACTGAATTAGTTTCTAAGTTTTTTGAAAGTGCAATAATGCAATCTATAAATCCACTTGCAGTTTAGCTATCCATTTTAATTTAATAATCTTCACAAATTGAATAAATTAATGATTTAATGAGGAAATAAATCAATAATTAAAGTTGTTTTAGCCAATTTTTTGCTTCATTTTGAAAGTATTGTAGTCTATTTGAATGAGTGAGTTCTTTGACTTCATTTTGTCGTCAGCCCTCATTCTTTTTGAGTGAAAAGGATCTAAATCAAGACAGTACAATTCAGAAGGCAAAAAGTTCTCCCCATTTAAAAAAATATATATCCTCATTAAGTCCACCAAATACAAGCATCTAAGTTCCCACTATGCAAGTAAATGTGGGAAAATCTCTCCCTAGGAATTGAACCAGTCGAAACTGCTGAATAAACATATTGACAAATTTTAAAATATTAATTATGAAGAAATATTTATACCATACCAGGTTCTCCAAAAATAGAACCCACACATCATCTAAAATTTATTGATAGTTATTTTTCTTGTTTGCAAAGTCAGATCTTCCACCAAATACAACTAGGATATTTAAATCTTCTGCATAAATATATAATAAAAATAACTAATAATTTCAATTAGATAATTGATTTAGTTCATGGAATGATTATATCTTGGCGAAGGAACGGCACTTTAGGACTTGATCTCTTTCCACTCGAGTGGAAATCTACCGCACTTAATTAGAAAGAGAGAGTTCTGTGGAAATCCTGATTAGTTTTTGCCTCCAAAGACATAAATGCCTTCATTTTTTATCTACATCAAATTGTCAATTTATAAGGGTTACCTTTTGTTCATTTGAAATAACAGTGATATCAGGCTGACGCAACAAACTAAAGCCCTAAATGATTCTTCTATCTTTCTTAAAAACAGAGCACGTCTAATGAAAAGCTAAAGGTCCGGGAGAAGGTCCTTTCATTTGCAAACTCATCCATTCATTCGTTTCTATAGAGATAAATTACAAACATTCTTACAGAAATTAAAAGACATTGGATCGTCAATCATTACTCCTCTGCTATTTAAAATAATTTATCCCTCCATAGATAAACATATGGAACCCAACTAAAACAGCAGAGTGGTCTTTGCGAGGTTCACATGCCAGCTTGTTCACAATTTATACGCTTTTGAACTCATTATTTCTTTAAATGGATTTATTACAGTAATTAAATTATTGTTGGTATTATAAGTCCAGATGTCATTAAAAGTTTCTCTAATTCTAATTTCAGGATTATATTTTTATTCCCCACCAAATATTATAATAGCTCCTCTGTTATAAAGTGCTGTATGGCCGAATCTCTCAACTGGCCTTCTACCCTTTGTTACAGGAATTTCAATCCATTTCCCCTTCTTGAAATCTATATACTGAAGGTCTTGGAGAGCCACTAAGTTAAATCCTCCAAACATTATAGCTTTATTTTCACAATTAGTAATAAAATTAACCTCACTAAAGTTAAAACCAAATAAGTTTTGCCAATTTTAGTTGCTCCGCTTCTAACAACAGGCTTCCATCCTATATTTTCTTTGATGGTCCAGTGGACTTTGAAATTTTAAAGAGTTTTGACATCAATCTTGCCCGCAGGAGGATATCCAATTTCATTTGGAACAATCCTCTCTTTCTTAATTTTTAAATCTCCTCCGTCTTTAATATCTGCTATCTTCTATATCTACTCCCCCACTTCTTTATCAAATTTCAATACTCTTTAGCTACCTTCTATAGAAGGAATATTACCGTCCTAAAGAGCATTACCCAGTTTCAATGCTAATGAAGAAGGCGCTTTTTAAACTTTATTATCTGTGGGCTTTTAATTTAAAATAGAAATAATCACCTCCATCTGACTTTTTAAAATAAAAGATAACTTTTTGTAGTTGAGAGACTGGAAATTTTTGATAGGTGGCATCCTTGATTTCTGCCATATAGATCCAAGCTGTTCCTTAAGTATATGATCTAGCTTGTTTTTGTAGAGATCGTTCATTTCATGCTCCACATCTTTGTGGATCATTTTGTTGTTCTCTAAAACCATGCAGCTTTCTTGCATTGAGGAGTAAACCAAGTCATGTTTGGATATCTTGTACTCAGGACACAGCTTTCTCATTAAAAATAAATAGAAGGATTGCCCAAGGTCCTTTTGAGATGCTTAATTGACCGTAGCACTGGCATCGTTTACTCATGGTACGAAGTTTCTAATTCATAAGATCTTCAAGCAAGATATAGACTTTATTCTTTGCAGTCTTTCTTCTGGCTTCTTGGGAAGTTTTGCAAGTGATCTAGTAGGGCTGAAATAATTGTCTGATAAAAATCTTTGAGAGTCTGGGTAGGATCAAAGCTTTGTATTTCAGATTTGAGTAGCACTATACTTGGAGTGGCATTTTTACTTCCCATTTCAACTTTGTCCTTATTTATGCTAGGAGTAGATTCAGAAATTTATTCATAATGAAATAAAAATTTAGAAGCTTTTAAAAGTCTGTGATTTTACTAAGTTATGTATTGCTAATCCAAGGGAGCTAAGAATTTCTTTAGTTTGTGTGCTGTGGTTTCTTTGCCCCATTTTTGAGATCCCATTTGAGTCTTGTTCACAAAACTCTAAAATCTAGAGTTATTTAGCTGTGATTAACCCAAATAAGATTTAGAGTGCGACTATTCCATTATTTTATTTAATACAATTCTCAATTTCATCATTTTACACTCAAAATTATCATACTCAGCCTTACTTAGGTACTCTCTTAAATTATGTTGAGCCACTAACAATTTAAATATTATTATTACTTTAGATTGGCTTAAATGTTTTTTACTCCCAGAGATTATTTTAATGAGCAACAAAGTTATTTGCCACTTCATTTCCTTTTAAAAGTAAATCTAATTTATAATAAATTATTAAACTTTAAAAATAAATTTATTCATTGAAATTTAGAAGCTATTTGTCTAAACTGAGTAATATCTTATTGCACAGATATCGGACAATCAAATCCTACCTACTCTTTCTTCAGTCTCTGCTTTCTTTATTTCTCTAAACTTTTTAATTCAATTAAAAAATCATATTAGGATATTTAAAAAATAAAAATATACAATATTTTATATAAATTATTGATCTATAAGTTTCTGTACTTGTCCCAAACTTCTTCACTAGTTAGTTAATTGTCCTTCTTATCTTTTGTTTTATCAGGGCTGAAGAACTGAATGTAATCGAGCTAACCAGTTAGAATAAGCCTAACCTAACTACTGTCAAGCCAAGTTATTCTTTTTCCCATTTGCCAAATTCCAAACTATATCTCACTTTCCTCATCTTTCTTGTACTTCCCAATTCCATGTTACTTTCCTAGATGCCACCAACCGAAAAATACTCTTCCATCTGGCCAGTAGTATATTTATATATTTTATAAATTAAACCTCATTATATTCCATATCCTTCCTTTTAGTCATTTAGGAACTTAGCCTTCGTAGCTTTTGTTGTCTGGATACACAATTTTGCCTACTCCTTCCATATTATTCTTAATGAGACCTCCCATGTACTACTTCCCATCTTTCCAAGTCAATTGTCCGAAGCCCTGCATAACTCCATTTTGCCACTCTCCTTTATAATGAGTGCCCGAATCTGCAAACATTTATTCTCCTAAGCCATGCTTAGCTCCTTCAATAAATTGCCCATCGTAGATAGACCCATTAGGCTGTCTTTCTTTGCCATGTCCATGTTGTTTATCAAATTTCCACTATCCATCATACACTGCACCCTGTGTGTTAGTGTACTACCCATTTCCGTGAGCCATAGACAGATAGAAATCTCCCTCGTACACATTCCCGACTTCATCCTAAAACGTTCCTTATCCTTAGGCGTAACCCCATTCCCACTCCCCTTCATAAAATGCTCCATTCACCCATTCCATCCGTCCTCTTCCATCTCTAAATCCTCCTTTCCACTCCCCCACATATATTCCTCCGTTTCTATATTTATAAGGAGCTTTAGTAGTTCTTTTAACTGACCTCAAGTTTATGGTTTTTTCTAAAGCAATTAATTCTTTTAATTGCTTACTTTTGGAGATAGTTTCCATAATTTCATCTTTTGAAAAATACTTGGTTTGCCTCCTATACTTCTCTCTATTGAACTATAGCTGTCTAGTCTTGAATCTTGATAGTTGGCCTCTTGCCCAAGCTTGAATGATGATAATGCTCTTGATGTTAGAAACCATCATTTAATCCATTTTCTAAAAGCAATTAGAGGTCGTTAAAATTACTTACAGAATTTTTAATTACTTTATGAGTCTTAGAAGTTTTTGTCTGATCCAAAATATACTGAGCCCCTCTGTACTTCTAAGGAAGAATTGCGTAATCTGAAGACTTTCTCAGTTAGTCTAGCGCTTTGGAATCGTTACTTTCATCATAATCATTGAACTCTATATTCTGTTCTCCTCCACAACTTTTGCAAGCTGTGCATGCATTATTTCCCATTAATTCTTCTAATTTATTCAAATTTATATTCCAATACAATTCTTAAGAATTATCATTCAAATAATTTTAAGCATATTTAAATCATTAAACAATGACCAAAGCTATTTTTGGGCATCATTTAAACATCAAGATTATTTATTAATTTTATTTCAAGATATTTTATTTATTATTCAATTTACAAATAATTAATTTAGATGATGATCGATAGGAAATTCAAAGCTGCTAAGACAAGAACCAATTTCATTAGATTTTAAATTGTGAGCTTGAGCTCAGCCATATCTGCTTGATATTCCTTGATACTAATGAATCCACCTTGCTGATTCTATGCTGAATTTATATTCTATTGCTAGACTAAAGGAGCTTGAGCTTAGTTATTATCTATTATTGCCTCAGATAAATGAGTTTTGTTGGTTTCTGATTTGATCTTCTTTTCATTATTTTTCTTGGTTCTATTTTACTTTCGAGGCTATGAACTAGACTATGCAGATGGCTCACTCTTCTCCCATATTTCTTTCATGGTAGTTTTTAGTTGGAGGAGTCTAGTAATTAGAGCCTCTTAGTAAGGTCCCTTGCCATAACAATCCCTCAATGAATTTTCAGTCTCTTTCACTACCGTGGATTGAATAAATCTAATTGGCTTTACGATGTTTACTTTAAATTCAGCTCTTATATTTGTTTTTGGATTTTATAAATAAATTAGTATCACAATCTACTTGAGTCAGAATCATTTTATACTCTATAGTAAACGAATCTGCATAAGGAAAACCCTCATTTATTATAGTAGCTTTTCTAACTATCATTCTAGGAGATATTATGTAATTATCCACATTCAGATGACACAAATTTTACTTAGGCTACATAAACTTTGGCTTTTCTGTTAAATTAAAAACAAATGCAGTAAGTCCATTCTATAAGAGTGAACCAGCTGCCAATTTTTAAATTCTGAAGGAGGAGGACAAGGTGATTCTTATTTAGAAAAATATTCTGGTAAATCTAGCTTATCAATATAATTATTGTAATTAAGCTTTTAGACACTGAACTTTAGATCCGTATTTGTGAGGGGATATTTTTCAAGCCACTCCATAAGACTTAGAGACTCTAATTGTTCAAATTTTAAGTCGAAATTCACAAAAACCAACGCAGCATGCTTTAAGCTGCAATCTATAGTCTCTTCCATTAAAGTCAAATTGTATTTATCATAATCTGGAATTTGGTTTTTCATTTGTTAAATTCTAGCATTTTCAACTTAAGTGAACTCTTCATTGATTGCAAACTTCGAATTATCAAAAGTTTAAAATAAGTTCCTTTTTATACCACTTTCATCTCTTAATCCTAATTATTATCTTCGTTCTAATCCTCGCCTTAATCTTCATCATCATCTTCTAAATTACTAGCTTCAGCGTTTATATCACTCTAAGCTATAGGCTTATCCTCGATGCTTGCACTTCTACTTCCTTGATTGCTGTTTTCTCCTGTCTTAGCTCCATCTTCGGATATGTTATTTTCCTCTCGATATAATTTAGACAGTAGTTCGAATGCGTTATCTCTAAACACAAAACTTGTGAAGAATATCTCCTTCTATTCTTTTGTTACAACTGCTATTGAGTTGTCGAAAACCATGGCATTAGTTTTCTTTTCTATTTTAGAGATATTTTTAAAATAAATCTGAACCTTGGTTTCTTTTCCAAACAACGTCTTGGCATTAAAGTAGGAATGAAAGCATATCCTTTTGTTAAGAAAATATATAATTCGTAACATACATTCTCCCTTGAAGTAATATTTTAAGCTAGATAGCCGATGAAAATGTTTCCAATGCCTTTTCACCTTGCTCCATCTTACTAAATTTCTCTGATATGAATTTTGCATTTGAATCTGGCTCTTCATTGTTCGGCAGCAACTAATTTGCTGGATCTTAAGCAATATCATTATTCTACTTGGCAGTTTTCAATAGTTCAATATCCTTTTTCATTTCTTCATCTGCATCTAAGTCTTCTTTGATTGCATATTTATCTAGAGTCTGCTTCATGGGACTTATGCCATTATTTTTAGCTCCTCCTAGCTCAATAAAATAAAAAAGCTGCATTTGAAATGATTTGCTGTTAGGTTTAGGCATGAAGTTTCTTATCACTGATGGTCTTTAAAATAAAGTTTGTAATAACTCAGATTAATTCCTATTCTAATCACCAACTCTAAAGTTATTAAACTCATCTCCTCCGTCTGCACTCTTACCATCATACTACTTATCAGAGTTTTAAACGCTATCAAATAGCTAGTTAACAATATTTATCTTAAAGAAAATATACCACATATAAATATCAAATACTTATTCTAATTATATCTGTAACAATTTTAACATTTCTTATTCAATTTACTGTATAAAAATATCTATAACAGCTTTTGAATTGTTGCTCCGACCTTCGAGAGAATTGTTTAGTGACCTATTTGATATGTTTGAATTCCTTCTT
>JAJKFJ010021402.1:0-14623 GCA_027382625.1 Tetmemena sp. SeJ-2015
CACCTCCCCTTTGTGCAACCTAGCTCCCTTCAGAGAGCAATTTGGAAAACGCAAAATTACAAAAATTAGAGGGCTTCCCCCTCTTTCGAATGAGTGTCGCTACGTTGGGCTGGGATCAAAAAAAAATTAGGGCCCAAAAGGGAAAAAAAATCACCCCATTTTGGAGACCCTAAAAATGACCTACGGGGCGACCCCCGACCTAGCCCCTTGAGAGCAGGATTTGGCAAAAACGTAAAGAAAAAAGTATGCAGCTGGGTCTCCCTCTTGCGATGAGGCCCAAAGGTTTGGCTTAAATTGTCAAAAAAAGTTTAAGCCCCAAACCGACCCTCCCCCTCCGTGCCCTAGCTCCTTCAAGAGCGAATTGAGCAAAAGAAAAAGATTAAAATGTAGGGGTTCCTCCTTTCAATGAGTTCGCTCGTTCGGCCGGGGGGCTAAAAAAAAAAGTTACCCCAAAGGAAAAAATCAGCCATTTTGGAGACCCAAAAAAATGACCTCGAGACGACCCCCGACCTAGCCCCTTGGAGCAGGTTTTGAGCAAAACGTAAAGAATAAAGTTGCGGGGGGGCCCCCCTCTTTCTATGGGAGACGTTCTGCCCCTATTCCTAGATTAAAAGTTATGGCCAGAACGAAAAATATTTTTTATATTTTGACTTCTTATTATGCACTAACAAGTCTTCATGTTTTAGTTTTTTTCCTCTTAATTATTTTAGGGTATTCTAGCTCAATTCATCATATTAGTTTACCTTCTATTAAGATAACAGTTCAATCTCCTATATTTTATTGATTGCCTTAGTAAAAGTTAAGTTTCAAATTAATTTCCTCCTTTAATGGCAAAATAAAAGCTTTTTTTTTACGAGACTTAAATTTGCCTCTTCATCAAATTAACTCATGTTAGGTTAAGTAGGTCTTCAATAATTTTTATTAGAGCAAAAATTAATTATATTTTGCTTAAATATGTAATAATATGAATTAATTCAAAATATTAAAGGTCTTATATTTAAATCACCCTTTATTATTCTCTATACTTTTAAGTGGCTCAAAAACTTTTTAAATACAACAATCCTTTAATAATCATACATTAAAATTATCAGTAGCTATGAGAAGTTTTAAAATGTCTCAGCAATTATTGAAAATTAAGAATAAGATCTTTATCTCAGCTTGAGTCTTCATCTTAGTTTAACTATTAAAAAGAGACAACTTTTCCTTTTAAAAATTTTATATAAACATTTGTAATTTCAATATTAATTTTAATAATTTATATCAGAATAAAACAAAAACTATCTATTTTTAGATGATTCACTCTTAATAGAAATTTAAAGATAAGTGAGCTATTCAAAGATTCTTGCCATGGCGCCCGAAGCCACCGAGTGACCAGCAACTCACGCCCTCAATCAGGGAGGATTTGAACGGTAGATATTCCTTGCCTTTGCCCTGTGCAGTGAGTGACAACGCCCGCGTCCTCTTGCGGCTATCAGCTGTGGGCCCATCTGGACAGTGATCAATACGTCTAGAAATACCGGTGATGCATTTGAGGGAGACCATATGAGCCCCCATATTTATGAGAGGGACAGGTGGGGGTATGAAACAGTAATTAATATAAATGACTCTAAATAATAATCTCTAATCTTCCTCTAGAAGTCCTATTTAATAATGCTTTAGTTGATTAATTAAGCCTGATATCAATAAAGAGTTTGGAACTTGATTATTCTTCTTTATACTCAATACAAATCAATTCAAAGATTCTTATTCAATTTTCGGAACTAAATCAAATAGTAACAAGTTTAAGGATCAAATCAGATTTCATAGAATTTTCGAAAGATTAATTTAGCAAACAAAAATCATTTATTGAGTAGAATAAGGCAATCTTTTATTCCTAAATTTTCTGAAAAACCACCCATTTAAAGTTTTTAAAACTGAAAATAAAACAAAGTTTAAAATAAGCTAGATATCAATTGTCTAAAATTGAGAGGATGATTGAACTTTCTCACTGAATATTCAAACTAGAAACTAAATAGATGGGGTTGAACCCCATCTTTAACCGGAGGCAGTGTATGTGTATAAGCCGTCATTTACAGAGAGAACTTGTTAAGGATAAGTAGAGCAGCAGGAAGCGAAGGGGAGGCCATCGGTGAGGTTAGAACATCTTCCCCTCTATGGTAATCCTTACCTACCAAATGCTACACTCCGGACTCTTACTACTAACTGCTCGCCCTATCTTAGCTAACTAGATCAATGGAGAACTACCGGAGAGTACCAGCGAATTAAGATCACCGGAGTATGCATCCAGAATTCGAAGGGCGGTTTAGCTCATTAGTACATCAGTACAATTATTTCATGTTTTAATACTTTCTACGCTCTAATACTCCAGATGTTCTAATATTCTAAACTTAATATATGATTAAATCTGTGTTTATTAAAATTATTAAATATTCGGAATTAATATTGCAAATTAATTTCAAATTTTGTTTTAAAATGGAGAATTTGTATTTATCATTCAAAATAAAGTATTGATCTGGATTTTCTCTTGTGTTGCTCTTACTCTTTTTCTTAATAGCTTTGACTTGGTGTGGTGAGTTCCTTCTCCAAGTTATTGGTTTCTAACTTCAATACCATTTTAATCTTCTAAGAGCTTCTCTCTGACTGGTTCTTGACCACAAAAATCTCCTCCTACTCTTGAAAGCTTCCTAAGTTTGATATTGGCACAAGAAAGGATAACTTATTCCGGGCCAACAATATTAAACTATTTAATTTTTAAATAAATTTTGAAGTTTTCAAATAAATTCCACCTATAATTAAACTCAGTTTAAAGAATCCCCTTGGTACTTATTTCTTTTAAAAACCGGGAAAATAGAATTTTAAAAAAAAGTGAATTAAAAATAGAAATCAGGTAACGGGGACCAAGGTTCTTTAAAAATTTCTTAAATTTTTAAAATTAAAAAGTAAAAATTTTTAAGTTTTTTTAAATTGAAAGATTATTAAAGGTACTTCTTTATTACACATAAAAAATAATACTGATTATAAACTTGATCTCTAGCACTGCTTTTATAAACGTAAAAGGATAGACAGATGAAGAAGAGTGTCATGATATAAGTTAAATATGAAAGTGGATCGCGAATGTGAAAATCTCTAAATGTAGGACTCTTAATTACAAGATAGAGTTTAATTAATTTACAGAAACTATTAATTAAGAGAATTAATGACACGCTCTAAATCACTGCGTTCCTAATAACCTATTCAGGCGGTTGATCTCCGTTTTTACTCATTCATGAAAACTCTATTATTAATTTTGAGGAATAAAAGTAGATAGTGATAAATTCAGGCACTTTAATCATGAGAAAGAATTTTAGCCAATAAAATAGCTACTTTGTCAAGAAATAGAACATATTAAGTTAAACAATGTCATGCACGAATAGAAGGAATATATCAGTAGAAGCTTGTAAATATCACGCAGATATCGCAAAGATGTATTTATTCGCGTTTCATGTATTGTTCGTATTCCAACTTTTATGTAAAAAGTAAGCTTTTTCCAACAGATGTATTATAAATTTCTCATACTCTCGATAAACTATTCATATTCCTTTTATATCAAAAGTATTGTTTTAAAAAAAGAAATAGCCGATAAAATTTGTCTTCTTAGTAAAATTGATAATTAAATTTATTAACTTTGAAAGTTTTAATTATTTTTATAGATTCTCTTTCAATTCTTCCCCCACTCCTCCTGAATGTAGATAGAGGATTCTCTAAACAATAAATGAGAGATTCTATCATTGTAAACAATTTAGCCTTTTAGATAATATAAAGTATTGAGACTGAATTTGTAGAATTGATGACCGCATTTGCAGTCAATAGAATCTTACCTGTCTTTAATTCATTAACTTAAACATTAAAAAAGGAAATTGAATAAGTTATTATTAAAAATGATTGTTCGAATTACTAAGAGCACTCAAAAATCTCAATGAGCTAAAATAGCTGAGATTACTCAAATGACTCACAGGGCTCATATAGCTCAAAGATCTTAATCATCTCTAGCTGCTTGTATGAATTGAGTAAAATAAATAATCAATTTCAATAAAACACTTTGTCTACTGTTCTGATATACCCAACAAGCTAGAAAGATTAAAAGATAAATTACCCCCAAATTTTATAAGACATTGTAAAATTAATAAGATAAAAATACCTATTTAAAAAGTTTCTCAATTTCGATATAGCAAAAGAAGCTAAATTCTATGATTTTTTTTAAGTTATGGAAATTAAACAAGTCTCTGATTTTTAGGATATAATAGCTTACTAATTAATAAGCAATTTATTTAAAAAGAGAGGGCAGACTAAGAATTATAAAAGTAACAAAGAAATGGAGAAATTACAGTTTTAAAGAACTAATTCGGTATCAGAATGGTCAAGCAAGCCAGGAGGACCTAGTTTATTTCAGCTGCAAGAAGATTTCTGAGCTCACTGGTATTTAATGGCCAAAGTAAACCTTCTCTGTCATTCCAGCACATGATATACTCTTATCTTAGAAGCGATTGCTTTATATATAGCGTTACTCTTATTGCTTGGAATGGATCCATCGACGCTCGTGAATTTAAGTTTTCTCTTTCTCGCTAGAAATTCATTTATCTTTGATTTGAGAGATATTGAAACGAAAGTAAAATAACTTGACAAAGAATTAAAATCCAGAAAAAAATATAATTTTGTATTTTGGAAAGGGAGATGCGCAGCTTTAAATATAGCACTCCTTTAAAAGTAAAAGAGAAATTATCTTCATTGACGAATTGATGTTAGCTCTAGCTTCTAGGCGGTGATTAGAAGACAGCAATAGGAGAAGAAAATATTAAATAGCAAGATAAATTCTATGCTTAAGAAATCTTGGATGTCGTTTTTGGAATCTCTGTGACATAAGGCCTCATAATCTTTTACATCTATGATTCTCGATCGAAATTATTTTACATCAACCTACTGAGTTAAATTCAATTGAAAATTTGTTCTCTTTGTTGAAGAATTAATACAAAAGAATAAAGTAAAAGATATCGCTTAAGAACGAGAAGATAAACGCAAATAACTCTTGTACAGAAGTCATTCAATTTGATAAATGACAAGATTGACAGTTATTTATGTGATACTAAATTCATTAATTTTATTTTAGTAATAAATTTTAAGTTAAATTACTACTTCAAAAGTCAAATATGATCTTTGAGGAGAGATTTTAATGTAGGTTATCTTGGTTTTAATTCATAGGGTTGTGAGCTGAAGCTTCAATCATGAGAACATTGGATTGTAGGAGTTCATCTGAGTTGAGTTAGAATCATCGAAGTTTTTGATTCCTTCATCGATAAAACAGGAGAAGGTTTTTCTTTCTATTGTCTTGCCTTGAACACTGAGTTGATTGTTTCGTGAACGAAAGAACTTTAGTTTTTTTAAAAAGGTGAAAATAAGTTTGGTTATAATTAGATAAACAACAGGATAAAAATACTATATATTATATTAGAAATATATTTAAAGCATTATTTTTTAAAATATAGTGAAGGAGTCAGATCTTACTAGTTCAGTACCTAGATCTTGAAGGCAATTATCGCAGTCTTAGCTTTATTTTTGTGTATGTGATTTGAACATTTGACAGTTTATGGTTATGAGAGACTTCTTTTGATATTTTTGGGGGTTCTATTTGCTTTTGTTGAAGACTATGCTCCAGATTTTGTTAATAAGTATGCAAATTAAAGCATCTTTTTGTGACTTTTTGAATTTTTGAGGAAAGATTAGCCTTAGTTGATCGGGAGAAATGTCCTAATTGTATATGAAGCTTGCCTCCTCGGTTTCTACTTTAAAGTATTAAATGACATTGTAATTGATACAAATCTGGTTGTAGTTATTGATGTAGTTAATATTTATAATTAATTTAATTTAAAGCGAAATATATTATGAATAACACAGCAATTACTAAAAAAGAATGCATTAATTTGAATTAACAATAATCTATAATCTAATCGCATTAAATATATAATTTGTTTATTTTGAAATGAAGAGATGGTTTTTATATTGGATTAATCACTAATCTGAGATGATAATAAAATCTCACTTCTTAGCATCTCAGGAAGCTGTATTCCTTTAGTCTTTAGTAGGTTTGACAATATGCGCGAGTTTGCCTGTTTGAAGTGTGTCGACGAAGAATTTCAGATAAATTGGTTCGAATTCTAAGACATGTCTGGTAGGAATCTTAGCAGATCTATATCGTCTAAAATTCCCCTGGACACTTATCCGACTGAGATTTCATTATATTTAGGGAGCTTGGTCATCTTCACTTCAGACATCTTAAGTAGACTCTTGACACCCTTGAGTATCTGCCTGAAATAGTCTTGGTTCACTCCATCGATAAGTGGAATGTAGTAACTCACTAAAAACAAATGTTTAAAAACAAATAATTTTTGCTTACATGTTTCTGTAAAGTATGTGTAGAGGGTCTAAAGCTTTCAGATAGTTTTTGAGGAACTATCATCATTAAGCTCTCGTCAAATTACAGCTCGAAATCAGTCCACTTTCTTTACAAAGATTTCATATTACTAATATTATTTTTTTTTAGAAATGATATTTTTATTTTAGTTCAGAATTAAATAGGTTTGATTTAATATATTCCCAAAAGAGAAGGATGGACTTGTTTTTATTTGAATGAAAATTAAAATGTTTTAGATTTTTGTTTTTATTTTAAATAAAATTTGTAATTTTTGGTAATATATTGTAATCAGAAATGTATTTTAACGATGGATTATAGTAAGAATTTTAATTAAAATCGGTGATTGTTAAAATAATAAATTGAGAGTTGCAACTTCGTGTCAGTTGACATCGCAGATTCAACCCCCTGATCTGCAGCTTGTTCGATAGAAAATCAAAAATTCAAATGAATTTTTTCTTTAATCATTTTCACAGCTCCTCTCAGCAGTGAGATATGACTCAAGCATTCTACATCATCCTGATCATCATCTTCTTCTAAATTTGTGTCGCTTATAACTCTTTACTGAGCATTCCCACACAAAATTGCAAGGATGAAAAGTTCTTAGAATTTCATAAATAATCAAATGGTGTAATTATTATTTAAATTGGACACTCTCAAACTGTCACTAATTTATTCCATTTTAATTTAATGTCCAATAAAATTATCTTTTTTATTTATAGCTCAGCTATAATGATTTAATAAATTGGATAGTCTCCCTCTTTAATGATATAATAATTTAATGATAAAACTTTATTAATATCTTACTAAATATTAAATAATAGCTTATATTAAATAATGAAGGATCAGGGAACAATATCCTCAATGTAGATGACTCTATATATAAAGATGGGTTGAGGAGCATGGATGAAGACCAAATAGTGACTGCTAAAGTTAGCAAGCAAGTTGCATCCAATAATCTTAAACTCATTTGCTTGGGAAACGAAGTAGGTATTTATTTGTGAATTATTTTTAGAGATGAAAGAAGTCAATAAGTTGGTGATGGATGATGAAGTAATGTCTGTCTTTTAAAAACCAATAAGGGATTCAAGTCGGTCATTAAGGATATTCATAATCATAATTCTCGCAAAAAAAATCTCTTATCTCTTAATGTAAGCTCAATGAGATTAGGGAGTTCATCATATTCAAAATATAAAAGCTAAATAGAAAAGCTCCTTCCTTCAACTTTATGCAAGAGAACGAAGATGAGCTTATTAACGAACGACACTTCATTATAGCTGAGAATTTAATAAAAAAGAGAATTAAATTAGGATATTAAATTAAAATGGAATAAATCAGCCGCAGTTGAAGTGTGTCAGATTCAAATAATAATTACATCATTCGATTCAGCATGAAATTCTAAGAACTTTTTATCCTTGCAAATTTTGCGTGGGAGTGCTTAATACAGTGTTATAAGCAATACAAGTTGTAATGAGGATGACGATGAGGATGAAGAGGAGTGCGTGAGTCATATCTCGCTGCTGAGAGGTGCTACGAAGATAATTAAAGAAGAAACTCATATTAATTTTTGATTCTCTATCGAACAAGCTGCAGATCAGGGGGTCAATCTGTGATTTCAACTGACACGAAGTTGCAACTCTCCATTTATTATTTTAACCAATCACCGATTTTAATCAAAATTCCTACTATATCTATCGAGAGTAATAGAAAGAGGATCAATAAATAGACAAACTTGATAAATCAACGTAAATTAAAGTCTCTTATCTTAACTTTGAAAACTATAATGACCTAACGATCTTATGCTTAAAAAATTTTCAAAAATAAATAAGTTAAATTTTTATTTAGAACCCTCATCTGCTGCTTCACTGTCAAGAATAACAAATCAGTATATTGTTAGAAAAGAGAGTTAGACTAATTAAGTTTTGAACTGAAGAAGCAGAACTTAAACTCATACTCATTATCCAGTTCACTATGTCAAAGCCCTTGATAACTCTTGCACACCAAGGATAAATTTTAAGTTATACCCTCTATTCTTTCATGAAATAAATTAGGATTTGAGAAAAGATAGGTGATGGTCATCAAGAAGTTCTTAGGTAACTCACCCTTAGCAAATACTTACAAGATAATAAAATTCTGTACAATCAACAATTCACAGGTTTCTAGTTGAGCATTAGACACTGATGCTTAGAGAAGGCACTCAACTTGAACAGTACTCTGTTTCATACATCAAACAACCTTGATGCAGGGTTATTGAGTCTGAGTTGATTTATAAGAACCCTTAAATATGTTTTGAAGCTTGGATTCATCAAGAAATGTATGGATTGCTCCCAGAAGTCTAAGCATATTCTTATTGAATTAATTTCCAAATTCTAAGTGCTCTCAGATCCATTTCTTATTTTCGATTAAGTAACTTGAATTTCTAAGATGCAGAGAGACATTCTATTTTCTCTCATAAACAAGAATTATAAAATTAAATTTTTTATAAAGAGATGTCTACTTATCATTCAATCTATTAAGGATTTTTAAAACAAGATATTGCTACTGCTATAGAGCTTAATGAGCAAAACTGTATTAGGGAAATCACCCTGCCAACTTCATATAACTTATCAAATATGTTGCAAGAATATTAGAATTGAGAAGAAAGCAAAATAGATAAAATCAAATACTTTGAAAATGAAGAGAAGTAGAATTGTAAGAAATCTAGTAAACATCAGAGTATGTAGAAAATTGTTGTGATGAATACAAGCACAACAAATGCCAATTAAATATTCCTTAGTTGTTCGAGCAGTATTATCCAGTGACATCTTTAAATAGCATCTGGTAATACCTGGATCACAAGCATGATAGCTAAGTACTGGAATAAGCGAGGGAAAGTCTTTATCTTGGTGCTCAACTATATTTTGAAAACCGAAGCTGAACGATAACTACTTCCACTAGGAATCAATTAAAGTATAGAAAAATATAATATAGCATAAATCAATGAGTTAATCAATTAATATTAGAACTTTTAAGTAAATGTAATGGAGTTTGTTTCCAGTAATCATTTATTCGTGACTAGATTACGAAAGGTATTTGCTCACAACACTAACTTTTAATCCTTTATAGGCACCTCAGTTGACGAGAGCTTACTTTCCATGTTTTTGGCACATTTCACTATTCATGCAATAGAGAGATTGCCATTCAAGATTTTCTAATTAAAAGTAAGCATACATTGACTAATATCTTATAGGGTGTCGATTCATGAACCAAAACTTTCATGTTTGTTCAAAAGATAGAATAAAGATGTCAAACTTCAACTAATTCCTGATATTCATCGAACCGAGGAGCAAAATGAAATGGAGAGAGGAGACTAAAAGCATAATACACTTCAAATAGAATAAATTGCACTAATTTCAAAGTCCAATGCACTCTAAACTACACTTGCTTCATTAAAACAGTGATTATAATTGTACAAATGAAAAGCAACTTTGTATTAAAAATTGAATTCTTTTTTTAGGAAATCAATATTATATGGATTGAAGAACACTCATGAAATTGTAATCTGAAACTAGTGTGCCTAGATAATTATAGCACATCCTTTCAAAGACATTTAAGCAAAATTGTCTGGAATAGGAGATTTTTAACTTGCGATACTAGAATTTTGAGATTCATACAAAAAACTCTTTGTTAAATTAAAATTCCCACTTTCAAAATTATAGTTGAATTTGTATCAGGAATTCAAAATGACCTCGGCAAAGATATAAAATTTTTAACAAAGCATTCAGACTGAGTCAGCAACGCTTTCATCCAGAGAGAAATAAAGCATGTCAACTATACACTTATTTTTATCGTTTACGAGATAAACAAACATTAAAAATTTGAAAAATAATTCGGTAAATGAGAATGATCTACTTTAAAGCTGTAGTTAGAACATGAGATTCAGATAAGACGCCAAAGTGATCATATCATGCAATAATAACGCTGAGAGTTAGTGCTAGCAGATGAGAGGCAGAAGAATCAGAACCAGAGGCAGAAGAATCAGGACCAGAGGCAGAAGAATCAGGACCAGAGGCAGAAGAATTAGGACCAGAGGCAGAAGAATCAGGACCAGAGACAGAAGAATAAGGACCAGAGGCAGAAGAATCAGAACCAGAGGCATCCAAAAATCATGAAATGCAAGGCGGTGAGCAAATATTCAAAGAGCTAGATCATCCAAGCTATGAACAAAATTTCGATGTAGCGATGATTAAATGTATAGAAACTATTCGAAGAAGTTTAAATGAGGACGGGCACAAATTTACTCCAGCAATGAGAAGATAATAAAGAGGAAATAAGATAACTCCAGCATTTGAAATAAGTACTTAGCTAAAAGGATTTAAGGAAAATTTTCCGGTATTCTCTACTCATCTTTGTTTAGTCATTAGAAGAGTACCAAAAATAAATATAGCTGAGAATTAAATAAAAAGAGAATTAAATTAGATACTAAATTAAATAGAATAAATCAGTAGCAGTTGAAGTCTCTCCAATTTAAATAATTATTAGATCATTCTATTCAGCATGAAAATCTAAAAAATTTTATCCTTGCAACTTTTGTGTGTGAGCGCTCAGGAAAGAGTTAAACTCGACACAAATTTTAATTAAAATGAAATGAGGATTTAAGAGGCTAAAAGCTACAAAAATTTTATAAAGAAGCTCCCTTGTTTATTTTTTTTAAAAACAGATTTTATAGATTTAGTAATTTTTTCGGTATATAAGATTTAAATACATGAGATCTATAGTAAAATTTTAACTAAAATCGGTGATTTGTTATAATAATAAATTGAGAAGTGCAAATTCGTGTAAGTTGAAATCATAGATTCACCACCTGATCTGTAGAGTGCATGAGTCATATCTCACTATTGAGAGGTGCTGCGAAGATGAATTAAGAAGAAACTCATATTATTTTTTATAATATAACTACTAAGCTTCATCTTTACTTTTTTTTTAAATCTTTAACTGATCATTATAATTAGTGCTATTATGAATGAAAGGAGAGAGTTTTGAGCCAATTTGTTTGCAATAAATTACTAATGATACAAATGTATTTTCAGTTTAGGTTAGAAAGTGAAATTTTTACAACCTCTTTTAGCTCCTTAAGGAATTCGGCAATGGTGATTTCAAGGGAGTATCAGTTTTCCTTGAAGGTTTGTTTGTAAGTATTTATGAATGGAAGTTAGTGTTATCTATAACATAATTTGTAATATTATGTTATCAAATAACAGTTTTGAAGGCTCTGTATTTTTTTAAAAAAGAAATGAGATGGTTTTGATTATATATTTTGTTGTTGTTTTAATTGTATGTACTTAATTCTAGTAGGATTGTCTTGGAATTGTTGTTGGCCAACCGTAATCGTAGTTTGCTAAAAAGAAGGATCAGTTTATATAAGATTGTAAAAGATTAAGATGATTATTCGCCATTAATTTTGATTATAAAATTCTTAGATGAATACCAAAGTAAATTTAGATATCATCAACCTATGTATTGCAAATCAATATTAAAGTTCAACAGTATAAAATGTCTTATGAGACATTGCGTATTTACCTCAAGTTTGAATTTAATATACTACAGAATTTAATAACTTATCAATAGTCATACAAACTTTAACAAACAGAGATACTATATTAAAAAGAATTTAAATATATATTCCATTTTATATTAACACATTTAATTTTTGATAGTGTAGAAATGAAGCATGCGAAACAGTGTAAACGCACTCAGTTTAGAAAATGATTTCATTTTATTCTTAACTATCAATTTTATTTTTATTGTTTGAAATAGAGACTTAGATCCTTAAGAATTCAACTGTCAAAAAGATTTATTGTTGAAGAGGACTCCTTCATTTTCAGAGATTATTCAAAAACAACTCACTATAAGTTTGAGTGAAATTCTTTCCAGCTAGGTTGATTCTTTATTGGAAGAGGAGGTTTGCACTTTGTCTAGAATCAAAGCCTTGGCGTGCTTCATGGTGTGGAATTGCTCCCTTGTTTTGATAATCTGCTGCCTATAATTATAGCTGGCGATATTCAAGCTGCAGGCTTCCTAATTTAATTAATAAAGATATTAAATTATATAAAAACTTCATATATAATGAAGCATCAAATATGGACCAAACATGCATTTATTTGCAAGAATAATAAATGTATTAAATTCTCTAGTATAATTTATAAATTAATTTTCTTATAATTATTAAATAGGACTTCCAGAGGAATATTGTGCTGTTGATGGAGGTGACTCAGCAAAATAAGGGAAATAAAAAAAGAGAGGTAGCAGCAGACGACGCACCGACTACTGCGAACACAATTCTAATAGAGCAATCAAAGAACACTATATCACTGAGGATTATTAGACACTGACAGCGGCCACCTATGACTACCGCTATGAGACACCCTGAATCAGACAACGGAGGCAGAGTGCACGCTCTCTTTGACCAGTCCACTGAGCACTGCTCACGCTCTCAGTTTTTGAATGGCAGTGATTCCTATTGCCCTGTGCAGTGAGTGGCAACTCCCGCATCCTCTTGTGCCTATCGGCTGTGGCCATCTGGTCAGTGGTTCAGTTCGTCTAGAGAGTACCGGTGTTACATTGGAAGGAGACAGTATGAGCCCCCATATTTATGAGGGTGGCAGGTGGGGGTATTAAATAGTCAATAATATTAATGACTCTAATTATAGGGAGGATATGATTTAGTGATCGTCGGTTGTTTAAATGGAAATAAATTGAAGAATAAAGGAGTAGTGAACAGACATAATATTGTTTATTCAAATAAATACTTTTAAAAATAAATAAGAAAAAATGAAAGTTAGGACTGGGTCTAATATAAGATAAAGCGTGCTTGCTCAGAGTTTCCAGAATACACTAAGGATAAGCACCTGTAAGAAAAAAATTTTTATCTATATCTCATTCTAAGTAATTTAAATAAGTTTAGCTCTTATTTATGCTCTAATTCTTACTCTAATTTAGGCTTCTCAATACTTAACGATCGAACATTAGCTCAAGATGGAACTTAAAATCGTGTGAATGCCACTAACACTTCCCAAGAAGACTTTTAGAGTGCTTATGCAATAGTATCTACTCGAGCAATGATAATCTCTGAAAAAGGTATGAATTCCTACTTTGTAATGGCATAATTAGAGATAAAGAGTAAAAGATATTTTCGAATAGAGGGAAAAGCATAAGAAAAATGTTGAAGATACAATAAAAATTGAGCAAAGGACTGTGTTTGTGATTGAATAAATTGAACAAAGTGAGAGCAAATTCTTGTTCAGTGGAGCCTATATTAAATATTTTGTATTTTGACTATTTGAAATGACGATAACTGAATCATATCCTCCCTATAATAAGCTCTAATCTTCTTCTAGAAGTCCTATTTAATAATGCTTGAGTTGTTTAATTAAGTCTGATATCTATAAATATGTTAGAAATTGATTATTCTTTTTATACTAATTTTAATTTAATTTAATTCAATTCAATTCATTTTCTGATAAGTAATTTATCTTTAAATGAAAAATGGTAAGGTTTAAACTTCTCAACTTTTTTATTAGGCATTTAGAAAAAAAATAACTTGGCAAAAAATAGATCTAAGGTCGCTAAGTTCAAATAAATAGAGATCTAAATGAAGTTTACATTTATAAGATCGGAATGGACTAGTTCATTTTTGTTTGAGAGAAAAAGCAAAGCAGAACTCCTTTAATTTATTTAATTATAGGTTGAATATGAAAAGGTGATCGAGGGTAAGAACAAAATTGATCTCTAGGGAGGGGAAGGAAGTGTAAGTTAGAGCTTTAATATATTATCAGTGTTTATATGTCTGTTTAATTTAAATGGTGGACATGCCAACCTCTATTGAACTGTCTTTGCAACATATCAATAGTAGTCACCAGCCATCTTGGGGAAGCAACCCTGACACACTTAGTTTTAGCCTCCTGGGGTGCTTTCCTTTGGTTTTTGTTGTTTCCATATCTTCAATATCTTCATCTTTCTTGTTATATATTCCTAGTGCCCTTTATTGAGTCTGATTTATCTGCTTCTAAATTTAGAGTTTTGTTTGCACTGATCAAGTTCTTAAAACCAATCTCAAAAGATTTCTAATCTTGTTCAAGCAAGACTTTGCTTCAAGCACCCTTTGAGGTTGTTGTACATGTCATCGAGTCTTTCAGCCTGCTA
>JAJKFJ010021403.1:0-16203 GCA_027382625.1 Tetmemena sp. SeJ-2015
ATTAAAAATTAAAAATTTTTTTCCCCCAAAAAAAGGTTTTTTTTTCCCAAAATTTTATAATTAAGAAGAGAAAACTTTTTGTCAGCTAATAGCTTCAGATAAGGGTATGAGTGGCTATGGCGGTTACGGACTTCAAAGAAATAATAAATTTGGATCAATTGATGAGGCAACGAGATTAGAAAAGGAGAGAATGAAGAAGAACTTGTATGTAGGAGTTGACTATATAGGGGACGAAGTTATTGGCATAAATAACGATGTGAAGCATAAGACGAGATGGGATAGATTCAAAGAGCGGCTCTGGCTGATCCTAGAGAGAATTAGTCCTCTTCAATTTTTATAATCTCTAAGATCACATATGAAGTATGTGGAAGCCAGATATGATAAATCCATTGCAAACTTCTTCGTCTTCTTCCGCTTTATGTTCTTCTTGAGTCTTGCCACTTCAGCTTTATTCATGTACCTCTGTGTGAACCACTTGATTGTCTACGTTTCACAAGGGTCACACCTAAGATTTCTCTGTGATTCCTTCTACCCCTGTGCCTATTTCTATGCAAGATTTTCCACAGATTAAAAACTGGGTTATGCTATGACTCTTTTTGTGTTCATCATAATGGGCTACATCTTCTGCATTTATCAGTGGATTTTATTCGATAAGCAGTCAAAGCACTATGACCTTTTTCTGAAAGATAACATTATTTATGCCAGAGCACTTTTTAATGGGTGGGACTGGAGACTTAGTAACCCCAAAGCAGTTCTGAATTAAAAGATCCACATATACAATGAAATTAAACTCAAGTAGAGGGAGGATAAGATTAGACTAGAGCTTGAGCACAGATCTAAACACGAAAAGGTTAGACTCTTTCTCAAGAGGACAATCACTATGGTTGCTAGCATAATTTAATAAAGTAAATTTGATTTTAAAGTGTAGGATAAGTTTTAATTGTTCTATTTTTGGGTTGGATGTTGATAGTCGTACTATCAATTTACTAAAATGACATGGAGGACTATTTGGACAAGTATAATGCACTTTTATCTTCTTGGGGTCCTACATTTTTAGTTACTGGCGTTAATTTCATTATTCCAAAAGTTCTAGCCCTAATTACAGATTTCGAGGAATGGGAGTTCGCCTCTACCTAGATGAGGCATGAAGTTTGGAGATCGTATCTTGCGGGAATTCTTAACAACATCATTTTAAACTAAATTAACTTTTTAAATAAATTTTCGTAATTATTCAGCTAGAGGTGTACAATTTTTAATTTATTTTGTACGTAGACCATCCCTTTATCAGAAGCACTTTCATCTCAAGTTTTTATCAAGCAAACTAAGGATAAATTAGATTCCCGTGCAAGGAAGATATGATAGCTGTGCAGTATGTTAAGCTTGTAAGTTATTTTAATGGAAGTAATATTTTTTGATTAGTTGATTTCTGAGACAGGGATGCGCTATCTCTACTATCTATACTGGATCGCTCATCACAAGATAATTTCAGCTTGCAAAGGAGTCAGCTGGAAGAAACCTTTTGAAACTGCTGATGTAATTTTAAGTTTTGTCTCAATTCTATATTAGGAGCTGGTTTGGTTGCTCACTTACCAATAAATCATTTTAATAAAGATCTTATCGCTTTAAATTGTTGGTATAATCTCAAATGAATTATAAAAGAAAATTAAGCAAAAATTTGAGAAGATAATAAATTTTAATTTAAAATGGTTTTTTTAATATTTATATATTGAGAGAGATTAATTTGCATTAAAGTAAAAATAAAACAAGTAAAAAAAGCTAAAAGAATTTTTATTAAAAATTTGAATTTAAATCCTTTGGTTCAACATGCTGTTTTCTCCTTTTACATCTTTCATCGCTCCCATTTTACTGTATCTGCATTTTAGGTGGGTTTATCTCAGACTTACTAAAATGAAGGTATAGCCAGAGGAGTCCTCCAACGATGATAAAATTGGCTACTTCATAATGACATTTTTAAATGCAAAATATTTTTACAAAAAATTTAAAATTAGAGTAAAAGTTAATTGATTTAAATTAAATTGATTAAATATAAGTTTCGCTTCTTATCTTTTAAATTTATATTAATTAATTAGCTGTAAAACTATATAGAATTCTCATAATACATCTAAAATTAAATTTTTAATTTTGTAAATAATGGTGTTTATGAACTTAACCTTCTTATGCGTGGTTGTTCTTGTAGGTTTCCTGCTTTTCTATTCAGCTCCACATGCGCAGAGCTTGATAAACAGCAAAACTTTGTGCGGGCCGTTCGCTAACAATACATATTGGTATGCACCCATTGAAGACTTCTTAACTCGGGGAAGTGCGAGCTATATAATTTTCAACTACTTTATCTCAAACAGTATACTCATGCTCTTTTTCTGCATTGTATTCCTAGTATTGACTAGTGTATATTGGAAAAACATCAAGCTTTTGCTCTCCTACATCGAGACTAAGACTAAGGTAACAATAATAATCTTTTACTTTCTTGAATAAGCTAAAATTATATATCTAATCTCTTTATTAGGAGGTGGAATACAACATAGACGATCTTCAGTATAAATTGAGAGGGCTACAGTAGAAGGATAAGTATTTCAGGGATAATAGAAAAATTGAGTGAATAAAAGTATTGCTAAGTATTGAAGTTATATTCAAATTATAATTATCTTTTACTATCCTCAAGTTTTAATAAAAATAATAAATATTAGAAATAAATATAGGGTGAATATTAATGCATTATTGAGGGTTGGTCAAAAACTAAAAATAGATAGAGCTCTTGAAAAAGTGATATTAAATTAGAGATAGTTTTAATTGATTATCTATTAAATAATGAGGGAGCGAGCTCCTATCAGTTTAGTGCAAGATAGCCATAGAATAATGCCTTAGATAACTTTTGGTTTTTCTCCTCGCTCAAGACTGTCGGCAGTTTTGGGTGATAGTAGCTTCTTTTTTATGTTATATTCAGTAAAGGTATTTGCTTGCGCATGATGTTAATCTCTTTGCTAATATTGTTAAAAAGTACGCAAATTCCAGCATACTTTTGTAACTTTTTGAGCTTGCCATCGAAGATGAGTCTCTTTTAATTGGGAGGGTAGCCTTACTTGTCCTTGACACTTGCCTCCTCAGAGGTCATTTTCAAGTTTGGTTTTTAGTTTTGTTGATGTTGTTGATGATGTTGTAGTAGATGAAGTCGTTACAGAGACATTTAAATTAATTCATATTATAAAATTAAAGAGTTATATAAATGAATCAATCAACAAGGACTCAAACGAAATGTTATTTCTAACAAAATAATCCACTATCATGTTTTTTCCAAAATTAATTAAAAATTAAAATTTTTAAACTTTAAAAAATTTTTTTAAAAGATATTCATTCTATATATAAATTACGTCGTATTTAGTTAAATTTTTTGTTTAATTTTTATGTGAAAAGTAAAAGTAATAAGATATTTGCTCAGTTATTGCATGTCCTTATTGTTAAAGGGAAACAAATCTGATTTAATTTTTATTTTTATGACTCTATAAATATTTTTCTTCTCTGATCTTCAATTTTAAATAAAAATTCTTAGCTTCTTCCATTAATAATGAATTACTATATTGTACTTTCTTAAAGAGATCATTTAATAACAATTATTTCTATAAAATATTTTATTAGTCGATATTATTAATAATTTAATATTTTTTTCCGAGGATATCAATTAAAAAAAATACATTCATATAATTTCTGGCTTTAAAATACTTTGATTTAAATTAGTGATAATTTTGGAGGTTTTTTATAGATTCTTTAAGAAGTAAAATATCTAAAGATTAATTTTATCCTAATCGAAGGCTTAATTATTTCAAAAGATAAAATTAAGATTTATAAAAACAATTTATTTCTTAATATCTAAATCTAATATTGAACTTAGTAAATAATCAGGAAAGTCAAGTTTATAATTATTTATTAAGAATTATCTATAAGTTGCTGTACACATAATCCTTTTATTTTATATTTGTTTTATATTAAACGCGCTGACTCTTGATGATAACATAAACCTTGAACTACTTCCATTGGCATAAAAGATTGATTAATACATAAAGATTATAAAATAAATTTAAAGAATCAGTTTAGATCATTTAGCTCAATGAATGACTGTGAAATTTTTTAAATATGAGTTTTTGCATCTTTATAAATTATATAATTTTTGATTATTTATATTTTATCTAAACTCCATATTTCTCCCATAACTTAAATTATCTTAATCTAGATCGGTCTTCAAATTATTTTAAAGATAAAAATAATTTTAAATTTTTAAAATCTATAATGTGATATTTTATATTTTATTTTCAATTAACAATTAAAGATCTAAAATTTCTAACCCTATACTTCTAGCCAAGATAGTATTAGCCCATAATGTAGTACAACTGCCCTAGACTAACATCCTTCACTTCGTATTAAAGTCTAAAGGAGTAAAGAAGCGCTTAAATCGTTAATTGGAGTGAGTCTGAGTAATTATATCTTACTAATTAATATAGCTAGTTCATGTGAAGATATCTATTTAGGGCTTCCTAACTCACTATTCCTTATCATAAGAAACTTTAGGTGAAGCTATACCTTGGAATCTACAAGTATTTGGCTAGGAGGTTTTGACCATTTTTATAATTATCCAAGGTCTAATTCAAACATATGGAAGATTACTCAAAGTTAGAGGTGATGCGGAATCAGTCTGTTCTTGCCCTCTTTTTACTTTTTTTGTTCTACTATAAAATTCAGTAGTAATTCTACTTCGCTAACTTAAGAATGAACGAAAAGAAAGGAAATATTTTGTCAAGTGATATTTTCGTAAGTAACGAATCTATTTTATTTATGCCCTTCCTTACAAATGCTAAATTATCCTATTAATTTTATTTATATGCATATAAGTAGTAAATTTTTATTTGTTAAAAAGATTTTACTCCCATTTTCCCAAGATAATCATTTCTATACACGGACCTACAGTCATTCAATAGTTTCTCCAGCTTTTATTCTTAACTTAAATAATAATCCTTTATTAATTTACTTTTAGTGACTTTTTTGTCATAATTTTTTATAATAAAATCTATATAAAAGATTGATTTAAATTATGTTTAATTCTCAAGCTCTAAGACTTTTGCGGCATACAATTTCAATAAGGGCTATCTACTTAATACTATACACAAAAACACTTTAAGAATGGAAAAATTGGGGCAAGCACTTCTAAAATAATTTATTTAACTTATATGCCAGATATCATAACTTGGCTCTAGGCAATTATTTAAAATTATATAAAAGTTTAATTTATATTTTAAATTACAAAGAATAATGCTTGATGTATCCGGTTAAAGCGCCAGTAACATTTTATAAAGTTTTAACTTTAAATAAATAAATAATCTTTATTTATACTTTGAGTTATTAACAAGGATGGTGACCCTAAGAGCTAAACTTGTACGATTAATATTACATTTAGCCTCCATAAGTACATAAAGTTGTTTAGAGAGAATCAGACTAATTAATATTTTTTTATAATTTGATTTTAATTTATTTTATTTACTAGCAGTACTCTACATATTAATTAAAAACATTCTGCCTCTTAATTTTATATAATTTAAATGAATGTTAAAAAATTGTAAATCTTAACTATTTATTTCTTTACGTTAATTAAATGAAATATAATAGATATATTTTTCTTTGGAATAGCTTTAAGGTAGCCTAGAAAAATAGAACATATAGTTGACAATATATCCTGAGATACTCTATTATTTAAAAATTATACAAACATGGTATAAATACATTCGCAAAAGGACAAACTCCATAGTTTTCTGTTATACATTTTAATTGCTTAAAATAAAATGAAAATTAAATCAAAAGTTTACCTAAGAAATAATTACTGTAACTGGTAAGCGATCAAGACAAGTGAGGCATCCACCTGAGTAGCAGAGACTCATCTTAATAAGTAAACAAAAGTATCAACTGAATCCCTAAATTTACATGCTTTATAACAACTGCATTTCAAGTTAAATCAACACTGGTTACCTACGACTTGAGTTTTTTTTCTTCAAAATAAAAATATTTAAAGTTCATTAAATATTATACTTATTGAAATGATTAACAATTAATTCAGTAAAATTTTCAGTCTCTGATAAATCTCCTCATTTTATATGACAAAATTTTATACAATAAAAAATTCTGATTTATATTTAATTTTTATTTGTTCCTATTAACCTTATATCTATTACACAACGTATATATCAAGGTTTTATTTCGGCATCAATTCAGCTATCAGCATAATGATTATACTTGAATTCGTTGTTAGATAAATATAGTATGCCTTCACGTGGACTCTATGTTATTTCTAAAATCTGCTAAAATCTAACTTTCATAATATAAATATATATATAATAGATTAGGAATTAAGCACCCCCATCCTTGGGCATATAATAACTTAATCGATTTAAAGTTAATTCACAGGCATAACTCCTTGATCAGTTGTGAAACATCAGTTAGTTAGTGATGACTCACTACTCTCATTTAGAGACGAGAGAGCATCTCTGTAGACTGCTGAACTAGCATCACTAGCATTCACATGCTAATTTATGTCTCTCTCTATATTTAGAGTTATAATTTTTATTTAAATATTAGATTTTGTAAAGATCTGATGCTAGAGGACTAAAAGAACTTACAAAGAAATTACTAAATATTAATTTCTGACTGGATTTTTAAATTTTTCGAAATTAATTATTTTTCAATAAAAAATTTAAACAAAATTCGTTAAAAAATATTATTTAATTGGAATTTTTATTAAGAAGCACTTAATTAAAAAAAATAACTAGAAATTTAAAGTTTTTATTTTTAAAAAAAAATTAATTAATTTTGGAAATCAATTAAAAAAATAAAAATTTAAATTACTATCAAATAAAAAGTTAAATTCTAATGACACCACTGTCTAAATTTATATAGGAGTTTTTACAATTTTAGTTATGTAATTTAAAATAATCGTTATCAATAAATTCAAAAATGCTTTTAAAATATATTATAAAAATAAAATTTCCAAAATTATTTGATAGTTAATTTAAAGAATTATTTTTCATATCGGCGCTGAAACATATTTATATAACTATTTTTTACTAATTCAGGTATTCCGAAAGTATAAAAAGACTATTAGCCCGCAGACTGTTAGAAATATAAAAATAAATTTTTTATTTAAATTAAAATAGAAAAGCAACAAAGAAGAGAGCCATCACAGTTATAGTTAGACTCCTCCTATTATGTATCTATAAATATTCAATTTAGTAGTATTTAATTATTTCATTGTGCCAGATAAGCCTCCATCACACGGTTTAGTATGAACCAAAGAATATCGCAAACATGGAATTTAATTATAATATAAAAGAGTATAATTTGATTGTAACGAGGAAAATACAATGACTTATCCGATATAAAGAAGATAAAAATTAAATTTTTTTAAAATAAAAAAAAGTTTATAAATTACATTTTATATATTTTAGCAAGATAATATGAGCATATTCTTTTTTAATTTCTAAGGTCTATTTCATTATCTTAAGATTTTAATTAAACAAAAAATAAAATATATCTAAAAAAGGGGTTTTTACTTTTTAAATTTTTAAAAAATTTTAAAAAATACTCAAATATCACAAATATTCATTTTAAATTAAAAAGAAAGGGGAAAAATATTTATTTTTATTTTATATACATCTGACGATATTAAACTCAGATCCAAATTTACATCCTTATTACTAATGACAGACGACATTCGTTAAAAATCACTGACTATAACTTAAGATAAGTTTTCTCCCTATTTGGCAAGATTAAGTTTTTTTATCAAGGCCAATAAAATATAATTTTAATGATTACTCAAATTCAAAGATTCAGAATTAGATAATGAAATTAATAGTTTTTTAAAATTTCTTGACACATGCAGCTATTGCTTAAAGGATTGAAATTAAATCAAAACTTCAAAAGTTATAAAATAATTATTTACTATAAATTTAGTGTTATTTTAAAAATAACTTTTTTTAAAAAACAAAAATTTGAGTTTTGCAAGGAGTAATTATTTACAGAGGTGAATTTTTACTTTGAATCTTTATTCCTTTTTATTATCCTTATCAATATCATATCATTCAATCTTTATATTAGAAAAAATAAATGTAAATATAAATGCACACTAATACTAAATTTCAAGAAATTCAATTTATTTTGTTAATTTAAAGAGCATTTATTTTATATATGCTGTAAATGGAGAGTCTAAGTACTACAAAATATGAAGTTATAAATTTTGTTTTAAACCCCAGAGCCCTATCTAACGGTAACACCTACTCACCATTAACCACTAAAATAGTGAAGAACATTTATGTATGTACTATTTAACATCAAGGTAGAATCTATTCGATTGAAAGTTTTTAAAAACAATTATTTAACAAACTTAATTTTTATAATAAAAGTTGCTCGAGACAAATTTAAAAAGGAGTGCTTTCTTATGCATTATTTGAACATTCTTACAATTCGTTTCTTTGCGCCTCAATGCATTTAAGCGTGACATTATAGATTTTTAATTCATAAATAATACAACCAAATTTATTCATTAAAGTATTTAAAGTTATACAAGAAAATTTTACGAGGTATGTGGTCTAAGGTGAAATATTTTCTAATTTTAAAAAAATATTTTTTTAAAAATACATTAAAGAGAATTAAATTCTTGAATTCTTTTACCTTATTATAATATAAATTCGGTATTTTAAAATATTGAAAGGCATTTATATGTTTATAATTTCGAAATCATTGCTAGAAATATTTCAATTATAAAAAATATTAATTTACTGACACTTTATTTCATGACCAATTGTACCTGAAGACTTTTATTATCGTATCATTAAGCATCGTTTATTTTCAATATAGTTCGTAATTTAATGGAAATAAAATCAATTTACATATTAAATTAAAATAGAATAAATCATATTCATTTGAATCGTTGTCCAATTTGAAAAATTAATGCATCATTTGAATCAACATAAAATTGTAATAGATTTTCTCCTAGCTGCTTCAAGCGCTTTGGTAAGAGTTATAAATGGCACAAGTTAGTAAAGACTGAATATTTTGAATGTGAAAGTTTCAAGTTTGTACTCATCATATCTCTAGATTGAGAGATGCTTTGTTGATTAAAGTATAAACTCATATAAATTTTTGAAAACTACTATCGAACAACCTACAGATAATGGTTGTTGAAATAATTTAAATTGTCATGCATCCCCCATTTATTATTTGAATAAATCACCTATTTTAATTTAATTTTTTACTCTATTATTTAATTCTTTATTTTTACGGAATATGCTACTCTTATTACTATCGTCTTCATAAATTTGTTATCCTCAAATTAAAATAAAATAAAATCAATGTGGTTCGTAAAGAAAGGATATACGAAATCGGAAATGGCAAATATTTGAAACTCTACTGTAAAAATAAGATTATTAAATTATATAATTTAAATGACTAACATATTTAAAAATAAATTATTTCCAACTAAATTAACTACTGCCAGGTGCAGAAGTAAATTAAATTCTGTTATTTAAATTTTAATATAATTTAGTTATATATTTACTTTAGACCAAGATTATATGAGATCAATATACGGAATACTAATATCACATTCCTCCGTAAAAATAATTAATAGATTGATTTATTGAAATTAATCATCGTAAAGTTGTATAAATATAAAATAATACTTTTATTCAAAACCTGAATTTTATTCTGGGATTTTAAAATAATTTCAAAATGATTAATTGTAAATTTTGAATGAAATTAAAGAGTTATAAAAACAGTAAAGATAAGTTTAACAATTATGTTTTTAAAGCATTTGGATTCCATGAGAATTAAAAGTTATCTAAAATATATTTTGTTTAATATAAGTTAATAAAATAACAAAATTATATTAGAAAAATAGCAAAATATATTTATTTATACAATTTTATTTTTTTAAAAATTTGTCTAAAATTATATTTAATCAAGCCGTTGCATTTCTTTCGGATTTTATACGCGATGTAGATTTTACTATTTCCTTCTACGTAGATGTTTTAAAACGATTCACAGTTGATATTAATAAATTATGGAATTTAAAATTGCAAAACAATTATTCTTCATATATTTTAGTATAGAATTTCATTTTTGTTATAATATGAGATAAGTAAACTACAAATAAAAAATTTAAGTTAAACAAAATTCTAATAAACTATTTTGAGTTTAGTAAATTAAATTATTAAAATTAAAGAATGAATAAGGGAGAATCTTTAATAAAACTTTTAAGGGCAATTTTTATTTTTATTCCTAATAAATTGTCTACATTTAATTGGGAAGAACTCAAAATTGTGAATTAGAGGAGAAATATTTCATATCTTCCTCTAAATCCTCACATTTTAAGGGTTAAAATATTGAATAATAATGTATCAAGAGCTCTAAAAAAAATAATAGATTTATGTACTGCAATTCTTTGAATATGGATTAAAATTTAGTATTTAAAAGAAATATTTTTTTAAAAAAATTAACCATTTAATTACTAATTTGTTCTATATGGACTATTTTGTTTCATGAATTGTATTTTTATTATTGTTATTAGTTATTAGGTTTTTAAGGATATAGAAATTATATTATTTTTATGACCCTAGAATCGTAGCAGTATCTCAGTTTTCAAAGACGTCACATTCAAGCAAAATAAGCTATATATCTTAGAGCCTAGCAATACCAATGACTTGAAAAAAAATATTTTTAATTACAAAAATTCAATTTTTAAACAGGGAAAAAAATATTTATTGCTAAAATATTTATTTAAATAAAAATTTGAATTACTGCATTTTCGTTTGCATTCAATTTATAACGATATGTATTAGGATCTTTATTTATACAAATCAATTGAAGAAAGCTATATTTTATACTTTCAAATAAACACTTGTTTTAACTTAAAAATTTAATCCAAACCTCTTTTTAATACCCAAAGATCTTTCTATTTCTTCATTATTTTCTTAATTCCTAATTATCTTATTAGAAAAAATATTAAAAGTCAAATTTGCATCAGACTTGTTATTTCATAAAATTCTATTTTAATTCGCTCAAGTATTTATGAAGAAATAATTTGGTTTATTTATTATACTGCAGAATTTAAAAAGAAAATAATTGAAAAATACTTTAATGAATGCTTTGAATTTGATTAGAATAAAATCTGTGAAATTCATCATATTTTTTGTCATATATTAATTTCTATGTTAAAAGTTTTGATTAACTCCAGAGCCAGCTCCATATATACCACTCTATGACTGAGAGAAAGAGGTATTTATTTATTGAGATTGGAGCAAGTTCACGTTTATTATATTGATATAAATCATTATTTATGCTAGTCCTATTGCTTAGTGAAAGCATCATAGCATGCTTAAATTGTATTAGAGTCAGATTGAATTATTGCCAGATTTGAAATTTTAATTATTGATGTAGGCTGATGAAGCTGATTAGAGGTGTCTTGGTATAATTATAATTCATAATTTTTTTCAATGATGCTGTCGATTTCAGACATTTGAGAGCTTATTATTTTATATAAATTAAGAAATATTCAAAAATTTTATAACAGTACAAGATCAGGATAGAGAGAGAAAGGATTAAAATTTAGCTTGTCATTATTGTATTTTTCAATTATTTTCTTTTAAATTCTGCAGTATAATTCAAAACTCATTTTCATTTCACTCAAAAATTAAATTGCTGATAATCTTAGAGCATTTTAAGAGAGTTTGATTAATAAAAAATCCATACTTTCGAGAATATAAGGTAATTTTTAGGTTCATTTTTATAGAAAAGTTGACTTCAATAGAATGCAGCTTTAATTGTGCGTATTTTGATTCATTCATTTATTTCTAAAATATCAATATAAGTTTTAATTTGGTTTCAAATTTATATTAAGAAACTTTCAACGTTTCATCGCTTTTAAGCTATGAATGATATAGTAGACTGGTATAAGGAGTGGATTTTGATGTTGTGCGATACATCGAATTCTTCTTTCACTTAGTTGTGAAATTTCATATGTAAGATGATTTTGGAGTCGGAGAGGAGAGGTTGACAAAGTGCAGAAGGGTAAAAGCTAGCATTTTTGCATTTAGTAAAACATTGAATTTTAATTTCTTGATCGCTGTGGATAATTATTTTTGTGTTTAAGAATGGAAAAGCCGTAGCAAAAAATTAATACAAAGAGAAAGCGTAATGTATATAGAATATACTTTAGAGAAATCAATATCGGAAGTGTTGGTAAGGAAGATAATAAAATGAAAGAATCTCATAAGGCTGATGATGTGTCTCAAACTGCTCTGAAGATTAACGCCTAGTGGTGGGATGGTTCTATGATCAATGCTATTGATATTCAAGGGGAAGAAAACGAGAATTGATAAGATAAAATAGATAAGGATCATAACGTTTACAGTTCTTTTATTTGTCCTGATTCGGTGGCTATGATGGAATTCTTTATAAGTTGGAAAGCTATTCAGCCCGGAGTAGTCAAGATACCCGCACTTGTGTGTCAATTTTCGTCTAGATGGACATTAATTGGCCAAAGAAATCAAGTCGTAGCTAGCGAAGCTTGTAGATAGATCAAAGACTAATTTAGGTGTCCATCAGAAACTTACTGGGAGAATAGAGCCTCAAAAACGGCTCAGAAATCCCTAGTTAGAATGAAGGAATGTGAAAATAGTTGGTATAAGTTAGATTTCTTTATTTTACTGATATAATCTGCCTAAATTTTAAACGCCTAAACAGGCAATCTACAAGTTTTCTATGGGAAGTGACTGATTGGACGTCTGTCGTCTATATTTCTCGTGATTTTATACTATTTTAAGTGCTTCTCTTCTCAGATAACTGAGTGTTAGGGTTGTCATAGGTTGCTTGATTAATGTACTTTGTGTTACTAAATGCTTTTCAAAGGTCTTGACTATCGTTGTCTTATCTACAATTGGTTTTGTTGCGAATTTTAATATTGATCATCTCACTTTCACACTTGTAGTGAATTCCTCTGGTTTTCATATCGCCCATTCAAGGTATCGATATGGGCAACTATAGAGTCGAAATTGTCCCATCACGTGAACGTTTGAGGGCAATCTAGTCTTTATGGGAGTAGGCTGCAGGTATTCTTTGGCATAGGATTGCTCCTCAATGCTTATCTCCTCTTCTTACAGACTCTGTGAATGATCTATGAAGGTTGCTCTGACTGGTGTCAAACGATGTTTATCATGATGTTTCTGCTTGGAGATGTCTGTGCAGCGAATCTCCAACTCAGTTGTGCTAACTCCATCAGTGCCTCTAGCGAGGTCAGGGTGAGGATAGTGCAGTAATGGCTAGTATTTGTTGCGCTCTCGTTGCTGAGAAAATTCCTCTTTAGTGTGATCTCCTCTTAGAAGGCGAATGGCGATGTAACATGATCGCTAAGAGCACCATGCAAGAATTGAAGAAGCGGTAATCTTGGGGTCAAGGGTTCTTTGGGGTTCCCGCTGTCGTCTCACACTGGTCAGTTCGTTTCGCGAAGTCTCAAGACCTCTGTCTTCCTTCTTTACTAAGGTATTCGTAAGGGAAGATTTTGGTAAGCATAATCTTATTGTATGGGATGGTGTCTCTTTGTTATAGCAAGGTGGACGTATTTGAAACACACTTGGCATTCCTCACTAGGTGTTTAAGACTCTCGAAGCATATGACATATCGATTGCTTGAGTGATGACTAGCGAGGTCACGGTTTACTGACACGGAAGTGATGTATGTTGGTGGAGTGTAGAGGGTCCTAAGACTTTCTGTTCATGAACTAATTTCTCTTCTTCTCCTCTTGCTTCCTCTTTAGTTGACCTTGTAAAGGTATCGTACTTGCTCTTAGCTGGCACCATCTTTAAGTTTCTTTATCCTCAATTACGAACTCAGGCCATGTGCTTCTTCTCCATGTTTTTCTTGAGGAAAGCAGAGTGGGAGAATGTCGCTCACAAATTGAGCAAGGATAGCGACCGTCCATTTCTAATGCTTCATATAGAATTTAGGTTTGTCTGAGTGGGCTTCTTTGATGTGCCGCTTGAGGCTCTGAGGATATTCGAACTGTCGTTGACATTACTCGCATTCAAGAAGTTTCTTCTCCTCAATGAGTCGATAGTTTAAACGCCCACCGACTTCTCAACTCTTGGCTTGACAATTTAAAGCACAGAGATCTCTTGCTCGAGCTCAAGTTCAGAGAGCTCTCCCTTGCACTTAGTACACACATCATCTTGTTTGGTTGCTGTTCCAAACATTAGTTTAGCTTGTATTTGCTAAGGTTGTACTTGTTTCTTTGCTGTAAACTATTCAAGAACAGAAAGCAATTATATGCCGTTCATATTTACTACAAATTTCATTATGGTTAATAATTTTGATTTCTCCAATATTATAAATGTATTTGTGAAAGAAAATATTTAAGGTCTCACTTGAAATTTATAGAATATATTTTTTGTAAAGCATTGTCATTTATTAAATTAGAAAGTTACTAAATAGGTGGTCTGCGATTCCCAAACCAAAGGTTCCTGGAACAGAGGCCAGAATCAGGCGCTAGGGCCGAGATCATGATAGTTTCTTTTCTGGTTTGGTTATCTAATGTGAGTGAGTAAATAATCTTAAAGAGGGATGCATGGATTGAGGTGAACCCCAAGCCGTACGAGAACTTGTCCTACTCTGCATGATCTGATTTTTTATTGGTCCTAGACAAGCCGACTCCTGCCATTGTGTCGGATCCTGACCAGGAGCAATGCTGGTGGTAAAAATCGTCAAGGGAATATGGTGGCGAAGTCATGTTGGTATGATGCAAGCATACTTGGTCCAAGCAACTCATTGATGGGTTGTGCCAAGGCTAGAACCTCTGGTAGATAGTACTGCTCATGCTGCCTAATGGTGATCACCTAACACCAAGAGTCATGTGAAACTGCTAATTAGGTAAGGATCACGGTTGTATTTTTTTCTCCTCAGCAAGCCTGACCAGCGAGGTGTAATAGGTTCTTTTTTGCACTGTGGTTATTCCGGCAGATTTAGATGTCTCACAGCGTGAGGCAACAGCGGTGTTGGAAGACAAGTCCACTCAGGATTCTCTCTCGTCCCTAAATGAGAGCGGTGCGTCACACCACTAAATAACGTCATGGGTTAACACGCAGAATGATGAACCGGTCACACTAGTTATGAGCGTGTTTTAGTGGATGATATAAAAGTCTATTATAATTGTATATACCCTAGCGAGGTGCTTAACTCTGCTAATCTAATCTGATCTCTAAAGCATTGTCTCAATGATTAAATTTTTCATTTTATTTAAATGTTAAAAATTAAATTTAACATAAAATCTAGTTGTAAAAATCTCGCCTTTTCAATAATTAAATTTTGCCATAAATTAATAAACCATTGCTGCTTACTTATTTTGATTATATTTTTCTTTGATTTGTAAATGACGACTCAAATTTAGAATATAGTTTTGAGACAATTTATTACAATTTTTTAATTTAGTTTTTAAATATGCATCTTAACTACTAAGATGACATTTTGCGATGTTCATCTAGTGCCTTCAGCTCATCAGTTGTGTTGTGCTTAGTTATTTGAATTTTCTTTTTTGTGTGTGTTTCCAGGAAAGTTTGCACAGTAGACCATAAGAATTAAAATGTCCCTGATACGTTTACAATCCACAAAAATATCATAAGTAAAAAATTTGAAATTTAACAATAATTGAAAATAAATAAGTCCTTTTTACTCAAAACTTCAAAAAGAATTATAAATAATTAAGATTAGCATTTTTATTTTTCAGATATGCTTACTTTGAATTTACAGTCTAGCTGACATTTAAAAAGATCTATTAAAATAGTAAAGCGGGAAACAGATGAATCACCTCCAATTTATTTATATAATTTTCTATAGCTTTTCGAGCGAATATCTTATCAAAGAGACGAATTTATGCATAGATTTTTTTATAAAAATTAATTTTATTATTTTATTTCTAGTAATAAACTGTAAAACTTGCCTATGTTTTCATGATCCTAAAGCCTCATATCTTATAATTATTCGCTCAAAAATTTAGAAAAGATATTTTAATTCCTTCAACTGATTATCTTTTTTTATCTACAGCCAAAAGCTCATTTTAATTATTTATTATAATGAGAATGAAAATTATTTTTATATAATTTGTAT
>JAJKFJ010021404.1:0-14399 GCA_027382625.1 Tetmemena sp. SeJ-2015
GACAGCTCCTCCCTTCTGGACGAACCATTTCAGGGATGTGCTTACATTGTATGTTGCAATGCCCTTGCAACTTTGAAAGTGACTTGTAAATGCTACCACACTTTCGCGATAGCTGATCTCACTGACATTCCAACTCAGCCACGAACTTGCCAAGTTGGTTGTCGACTCTGAAGTTGCAACTTGGACACCGACTTGCAAAGGGTCCCTCGTAGTGGAGTTGACTTTCGACACCGACATTACAACTTGTACTTGAGCATGTCGAAGTCAGACCTTGTAAGTCAGGGTTGTTCACACAGACCTTGAAACTTGGACATACACTTGAAAAGGCTCTACTCAAGAACCCAGTATTTTGGCACTGACTTTACAGCTCGAACTTTTGCACCTCAATCTCGACTCGTGAAAGTGAGGTCTGCTTACAACCACTTTGAAACTTGGACCAAAATTTGCAGAGACTTTACAAGTTGTAAACATGTGCTCGAACTGAGAGTGCATTTCAAAGACCAAGTTTGAACTGTCCCGATTTCAACTCGTTGTATATAATGATGACAAAGTAACTTGCTCCACTGACAAGGTAAAACTCTGTCCCTCGTGTTCAAAGTTGAACAACTTTTCGTTGCAAGGTTCAACAGAGCAACTCAAACATAGACAATACTAAGTTGGAAGTTGATAGCCAAAGTATGACTGTGTAAAAGTGTGCTCTATAAATGTATGTATAAAGTTGGGACGTTTAAACTGGTGTCATTTATACACTCTGAAATCTCAGACCAAGAATATGCTCCAATGATCATATAAATATCAGCATGACAAATGACACCCAGTTGAGAGAGTATAAATTGAAGTCGGTGAATGCAATGATAAAATGAAGGTAAAAAGTTGAGTGAAAATTTCAAGTGTAAAATGAGGTAGTGAATTGAGAGTAGATAATTTAAGCATATGTAATTTGTAATGTAATGTAATCATGTAATTTAATAGTCGATAATTAAAGTGTATATACGTATGGTAATAACTTGCATGTGATTTAAGAGACCAAGTTACAAGGGGTCATATAATGATTGATTTAATTGATTGATTAATTGGGTATATATATTTAATTAAATTATTGATGAAAATTTCTTTTAAAAATTTTTTATTCAATCTAAAATTAAAAATATTAGGCAAACCGAGATTAGGGTTGATTGGAGAAGTAGTTCTCTCAGTTATGAATCCCTCAGGCCTGATAATTTGCGTCTAGAGTTTCATTCTTTTATTTATTTAATTTTGAAAAATGCCTATAATTAAAGAGTGTGAAAATGGAAATGAAATTTATTGTTATCTATCAAATGTATGCTAAAAATAGACCAGAGAGAATATTTGATTCATATATCTTTAATTAGATATAAATGCTTAGTTAACACTACTTTCCTCAAAGCATGAGGGAGTAGAACTCAATATTTTATGGTGAGGTCCTTAATCTCTTCTATCAGAGTTAGTTTGAAGTAATCAAAACTAGAAAATATACTGAGAGATAAAGGAGATAAAAATTTAATGAATGCTCGATGTCGTACTTTCTAAATTTCATGTTAATATCCATAAATTCATCTCCCATTGCCTTCTTAAGATAAACTCCTGCCTCATCCTTGTCTACATATTCCTCGAACAAAAGCTATTGACAATATATAATTTCGATGTCTTCCCATCTAGTAGGGAGCATATGATAGTCTCTAATTTTAGGTTTGGTTGGAAGTGGCCCTCCGAGAGCAAGAGTCTCCTTTATTCCTATGCTTCCTAAGTTCATGATAGCTGCTAATGCGTAGTAATGGTTAGCAGTGTGATCCATAGTCTTCAGTTCAAAGTTAAATTTTTCGACATTTAAATACTAAAAGTTGTTTTGGTTTCCCATAAAGCGCAGAGGAGCTTCTTTATTCTCAACTCCCCAAGCAACAACTGCTCCGACTGAGGCATCAGGCATAAGTCTCTTTAGCCCATTGAAAGTAGGAGCAATCAATGATACTAAAGCTGGAAGTCCCTTTAGTATACCAGCTATAAAGCTATTTGTTTCTTCTCCCACTTCGTGCTTCAAGCTTTTATCAACTGTGATAAGCAAATATAAGAATAGTATTTGATGTTTCTGCCATCTTTCCAGAGACTCATGTGCACGTGAGCTCCATTTTAGGTGATGGGACCACTCTTCGGGATAAATGAGCACAGTAAGCTATACTTCCTCAGCACGCCCTTTATCAATTCCCTTGCCATGAAATTAATTACAGAGATAATATACTAATACTATCTTAGAAATACTTATCTAGCGTTTCTAGCACCTCTCCATAGCCTAGAACTATTTCAAACTGACCTGGCCCTGTTTCCTTGTGCACCACTAAAACCTCGATGTCAACTGCGTGTAGGTTGAGCACTATATCTTCCAAAATTTTTGAGTACAAATCAAGTGAGTTAGAATTGCAATATCCATTGAACTCAACTGGCCCGAACTCTAGGTTAAAAATGGGCAAATTTAAATAGTAAAATGGCGAATTCAATCTCAAATCCAATCTTCAACTCTAATCCATGATTTTACTTCAAGTCATTTGCTGCTTTCCTCAACGTCGATCTAGGACAATACATAATATTTTTAAAGTTTTAATACTTCCAGGGCTCGCCATCATGAGTAAAGATGTCTACCATCACTGATGCCTGGGTGGGGCACCAGGGAATTATTCTTACAAATTTTAATACATCTAGATCATATCAATCTTTTGATTAAGAGTTTCAAAGAAAATACTTATTCAATACTTTGAAGGTAGATCTATCGGGTTTCATATAGACATGTTGATCAATTTCTCCGCATCCTGCAATCAAATAGTTATAGCAAATAGGGGTAAAGAAAGCTCCAGTGCACAGATGAATCTCAAAATCCTCCTTTGCATACTGCTTGTAGGGGACCATCTTAACTGAGCGCATGCCATTTGGCATCTGCCAGTATAGTCTAACCATGTTCACGTGGGGGAGTGCGTATTCCATGTAACCTCTAATGCGTTCTGATTTAATTTTTTCTATTAAGATATTTTAAGAACCAAATAAAACGAGCAAGAATTACCTATTAGTTAAAGAGCAATCTATTTATACTAACCTAAGTATTTTAATATCTTTATAAGATAAATTATTTATTGCAAGTTTAGTAATGATCAAGTGATTTAACTTTGAATGTATTCCTGAGTTTTGAATTAGTTTAATTTTCTGAAGAATCTAAAGTATTCATGAAAGAATTATCTCTTTTGAAATAAATTTCGCATTAAACCTCTCATTTTACCAGCTCAAAATAAATATATACAGAAAGAGAATTTAAATGTTAAATTGCTATTCCCCTTTCATTACTTCTCCAAATGCTTAGTTAGTTACCGCATTTAAAAAAAGAATGCCTCATTACTTTGCTAATACTGTAACTATTCTTGAACTCCTCACTTACATAATAATTTGTTTTATTTCTCACACTCCAATCTCTTTGATCGAATGATTGAAATATGAATAAGTCAATACTAATGTTGAAATTTAAGATTCTTATCAGCAGCAATATAATTAATATCTTTTGATACTTAAAATGGAAAGCTAAGTTGAACTACAGTTAAACATTTTCAAATTATAAAATTGTCATCTGGAAGAACAAAGGAAGAGAGAACACAGGCAAATCAATACATAATGAAGTTTATTGTAATATAAGCTTTACCTAAAAATTATAAAGCAAAGCGATAGTGCATGGGTGATATCAAATATGATTTTGACTCAAGATTAGCAGCCCCAAGTTCAATTTATCTACTAGTCAAATTCAGAATGACTATGATAATTTCTTGAAGGATGAGCCAATAAAGCAACTTAGATCTTTAATTGTAAGCAGTTTAACGCTATTATAGCTATTTATAGCTTCTAAGGATTGATATGACGAAATCAAGAATTGTGATAGAGAGGCTCTGTATGTGCATAGCTTACATTTCCATTAAATCTTGCAGTACATTTTGGCCTGACTGTATTCAGAATATCATCTCTTTTTTTTAATCCTAACAAGCAATTATTTTAGAGATCAAAAGTAGTGCTACTTTGCTCTTATGATCATGAAAAACATTGCTCTTCTATTCGATTCACTAGTGTTTGATAAGAGAACAAATGCAGCTGTTGAAAAATGCTTCAGAGAGCAAATAGTTGCAGTGCTCGAATTTTTGAAGATACCTATAACTTTAAAAGTCTCTTAACACTTTTCAACTGCGAAATACTGGTGTGAATTTTCGTCAAAGACTTTCATTCCTCATGAAGGGTTCATGACAACTCTTTTTGCAGTACTTAATAAAGGCGAAGAGAATTAAATTTGGTGAAAAGATCTTAAGAAAACTACTTGCAAAGTCTAAATACCTTAATCTAATTTAGGAACAGTCCCTTGGAGAATCTCTATAGAAGATACCTGAAAAAGATAAACAGTTCTTGGTTCTGATTGTTGGAATTGAATAATAGAGAGAAGTTTATTCAGGCTACAAATGCCACTTCTATAATTTAATGATGAGGCAGATAGCTTTGCAAATAAGTATGCCCACCTATTGATATAGTTAGTAAATGGTTATGAGATAATTATATTTTTATGTGAGATCTTACTATTAGAGGATAACGAGACTAGCCAAGCATTATTTTAAATACTTCTGTTGTGCTCAGGATGCAGTAATCTCAAGATCATAAATATGTCATTTTGGGAAGAATTCAAGAATTCTTTGACTGAGGTAAGTTTAATTATCCCTAATAATTGTTTAGTTTGTTGAGGATCTAATATAAATTAATTGTGAAGTACTAAAAAAATAAAATCAATTAGATTTATCACTATTTGATACAAAATAAAGTTAATTTTTACCTCCTTAATAAATTATTAAATATCTACAGTAAAGAGAATTTCTACTCAAGCCTTAAAATAAATTTCTATGCATGAGCTTGTTTAAATACAGAGACTTTTGCTGTGACGTCTTCTTTAAGGCATACTCTTTGTTCAAGAAAGTTCATAGAGATGAAGGGAAAAAGATTATCTTTCAGCAACTTTAAGTCGGCTTGTCATCTCAAAATTAAGACCCTATGGTATTTGAAAAGGATAAATTATGTATTGAAGATAGAAAGATCTCAAACTGATGTACAGTTCCTAGATTTTGTGTATAGTAGCATCTGTAATCAGAATAAGAGCTTTTTGCAAATAACTCATGTTGCCAATTTTCCAAACTATTTTGGCGATTGCTTTAAGCTTTTTCAATAACTAGCAAGTTGAAACCATTTAATCAGTTGATTATAATATAGCAAAGTCATTATCGATGTTATCTGGATGTATCAAGGCTCTCGACAGTTTACCATAATAAGTTGCTCTTCAGGTCTTACAGCCTATTCTATTGAAGTTATGGCCATTTATGAGTAGCCTTCTAGAATTCCGATGCCTGGATACTGAGATCACTTTGTTCATTTGCAATTTACTGTAAAACTTTTTGGAATCTCTCAAGGAGAGTATAATTATTTTTAACTTTAAGTATGGCTGAGTTATTTGCACCTATTGCTACTCTACTGATCGGAGCATTTTCAAAGAATCCAAGTAACATTCATTGTTTGAGAGTATTTATCCTGGCTTGCAAAACTTTGGGCCACATTCCAGCGATTCAACAAAATATGGCATCCTTGTTCGATGAAATCTGCTAAGTTATCATTCAGAGAGCATTCAAAAACGGAATCGTAGAAATATAGGAAATTAATACAGACATAGTAAGATGCCTATGTCTTCTTATTCAAAGGACTTTTGAGATGAACACTGAAATTGTAAAGCAGTCTAAATATCTGCATGACTCTATAATGATGATCTATGAGACATCAGTAAACGTCAATGAGAAAGATACAAACACTGAGATCGTATAATTCATTTCCTTTTTGGTTGCACATAGAAATGCATAAGAGTTGGTGGATAGATACCTTGAGCATATTACTACAGCTCTTTTGGTTTCAATACCCAAAGAGTTAGGTTCTATTCATGAAAAGATAGCACAAGCATTTGTAGTTCAATTAAATAAGATACTTTAAATTTAGTGCTTATGGTGAGAGCAGAGGCAACTAATCAAATAGAAAGGCTCTCTCAGATTATGAATTTAGGTTTATAAAAAACTGTCTTCTAGACTTTAAATGAATCTCAAAGAACTCTAATCATCAAGATTTTCTTTGGCCTCAAATCTCAGAAGCCGAAGATTAGACTTGCCCTTGTAAATTTAAACGGATTCCTTTCAGGGTAGTTAGGTTGGGACTCATTTATTGGGCTTGAATTAGAGGCTAACAAGGCCATTGAACTCTAAAATAAGATAAGATAGAATGCGCAAAATGTCATTCATATAGATTGAATAGTTATTGAGATTTCCTTAATCTTAAATCAATACACGAAAATAAGTGTAATGCTTTTCACATTTATTAGGAATAAAATAAATCTTTAATAGAAGTAACTTATCAAAGGAATGGAATACACAGAGGCAGAAAGACAAAGGGTTTGGCTAGCTTCAGGGCACATTAAGAAGCTTGGATATCAAAACTCTTGCACCACCGCTCTATATTTTGATTTTAATTATAATATTACTATACAACAAGTATCCTAACATGGAGAAGATCGACACAACTTTTTATCCTTAGAACTTAGATGGCACGCATAACTATAAAATCGTCGATAACACTCCCTTAGGTATTATACCAGGATCATTGGCCGATACATTCAACTTCTGCAACGGTGATCCCACAAACCCAGAATCGTTTTGGAGAAACCCTCATGAGAAAGAAGTAATCGAACTAATGGGAAAGTTACTGGGCATTAGAGATGTTGCAGGCTATATGTCCTCAGGTGGAACCGAGGGAAATCTCGCAGCTATATGGTGGTGCAAGACAAATTTGACTACAAGAACTTAAGACAAAGTCTCAAATTTAAAGAACCGAGTCAAGTAGCTGAAACAGTAGGATGATATTGATTATGAGCAGATTCTAAATCTCAAGGATCAGAAGGCAAAACTTCAGAAACCCTATTTGGTGGCAACTAAATCACCGCACTCTCACTTCTCGGTCATCAAAGTTGCATCTATCATTGAGCTTAATACTCTATACATCGAGGGAAACCCCTATGGATCGATGAATCTAGACTCTCTGAGAGCCAATTTAATGACACTCAAAGATCAAGAACACCTAAATTTCATAGTTAATATCAACTTTGGCACGACAACTTAGGCAGCCTTTGATGATGTTTTCGAAATAAGGAAGATATTTGATGAGGTGAAGAACCCAGGCTGGATCTATGTGGTTCATATGGATGCAGCTATGTATGGACCTACTCTTCCTGTCCTAAAGCAGTTCGGAGAGAAGAGCTCTAACTTAGTCGAGTGCGGTGTAGATACCTGTGCCATCTCGCTTTGGAAATTCTTGGGTGTTTAGATTCCCTGTGGTGTATCTCTTTCCTACAGAAAATTTTTAGATGATGCATTTGAGCCGCTTTAGATTTATGACCAGTATCCTAAGACTTATGATAGATTCGTTCTTGCAAACACCAGGTCAGGAGTTGCAGCAGCGGCCGCTTTGAATGTGATAAAGAGCTTTAAGATAGATGAAAGCCTCGACTTATTGAAGCAATTTATTGACTATGACATCGAAATGGCTGTTTATCTGCAAAAGGAGTTGGAGAGGATCTATGACAAATCTGAGATAAGGAGGAGCTACTTTAACGTAGTGTTTCCCAGAAGGCATGTCCCAGAGAGCACTATTTCCAAGTTCATTATGATGAAGGTGGGGAAAACTGAGATACAAGCTATCACACTAATGAATGTCAGCAAGGACTTGATTGATGAGTTTATTGTTGAGCTTGTAGAAGCAAAAAAGAAAGCAGAAAACAGAGAATTAAATTCTATTTACATTTAATGAGTATGTGTTTCGTATTTGATAACTATCATTAAATTCCATCATCAGATTAAATAAGGCAATCTATTTTTAGATATAAAATATTTCATTTGCAAATCTTCCATATTTATAGTATAATTAAACTATTTTATATTAAAATGCTACTAGTTTAAAATATTTTTATAAAATAGCAATCATAATTTAGGTTAAAATTTGAATATAAATAAAGAATTATATTCTTATCTAATTTAAAATCGAAATTAAACTAAGACTTTTCAAATTGTGCTTAATTTGAATAACTATTACACGATTCGATTAATGATACAATTCTAAATAATTTATATCATTGCAATTTTTATGTCAATGCGCTCAATACTGATATAAAAGAAAGATAAATTTAAAATAGATTGAAGGATATAGATAGTGTGTTGATGACCATATTTCAAGCTGAGATTTATTTGTTAAAACAGAAGTCTAAATTTATATATCGCAAAAGATAAATGAACTCTATAATATATTAGATGTTCCAAAAATTAATAAAAACTGTAGGAGTGTTTGAGCCGTTTATACTTTCACTTAATCCAACTATCCATTTATTATTCTAGCCTATAATCGATTAATTCTATTCTCAACTATATATTAATTTTATTATATTCTTTATTTCTTTAAAGGGATAAATAATTACTTAAATTAATTAGAAATCATATATTACAGTTCTTAAATAAATCATTTAATTGACCTATCAGTAGTAATAAATGATGTGTTAAAATATTCTTCTTTCATTATAAAACATAAAAAGAAGTAATATTAGTGTTATTAATTTATTACAGTTTAGAAAATTTATTGGAAAATAGATTTAATAGTTTAATTAAATTTAACCTTCATTGACATTTCAACCATATAAAAATTAAATAACAATTATCCAATAAAATACAGCATTCAATTCTAAGAGTTTTTTATCCTTATAATTTTTTTCCCTGTGGGAGTGCTCTAATCAGAGTATCAAAGAATAAATAAATTAATGCAAATTTGCACGCTTATTATTGAACAAATTTTACTTTTGTTTTAATCAGAAATCAGATTTAATGATTTAATAAATTAAAAACAATGGAATGAGCATAAATCCTTGGGAAAAAAATAATTTAATCTAATTTTTTTGAATTTTGTATTAGCTTTGTATTTTCTTTTTTCATACTTTTATAAATCTCGCTAGCTTGGATTATAAAAAAAAATAAGATCAAGCAAAAATTAATTTTTCTTTAAATAAATTATTGCTATTTTACTAAATTAGAAATATAAATGCAAATTTATTTTTAAATTTGGTGTTTGATTGGGTTGTAGCCGTTTTGTGTTGTGCACCAGCTATTTAAAGCAAATTATTATACAAAGTCTTGAGTCTTATATGTATTTGCAGTAAATCCAGTTAACTTTTAATACGCATGTTTAAGAACAAAATATACAACTAAGTATTAAGTATCCCCCTCACACTTTAAAAGTAGATCATATCAATAATCTATAAAATTTAGGTTTTTCATTTTATCTAAATGTGGTGGTCTAAAAACTATTAGACCCTTATCTTATCATATCTGTGTTGCTTTTACAAGTAATCTTGATTTCCTCTCTAAATCAAAAGCATTTTTGCATCTTAATATTCTGTCTATTTAACAATTTCTTTTTTGTTAATTATTTAAGAAAGAAAAAGTCATTCATATTTTTTATAAAAACAATAAAATGCAGGAAAAAAACATATTTAAATCGTATTATGTTGATCTATTCAAAAAAAGTTTTTATTTATTTATCTCATAATATGTAAATATGAATTTATTTATAAGTACTCATCCTTGATTTTATAAAATCTTTTTACAAGTCTGTTTTTAATTATTATTAATGCATAAATGCTTGGTTAAAAAATAAATAATCATAATCATGATTTATAATTATTCTGAAATATATAATTTTATAAGTCGACAGGGAAACAAATGTCTACTTCTCCTATTTTTTATTTCTTTAAATAAATGAAAAATAATAATTTATAAAACTAAAAATTATTTCCACAAGAATATAAATAAATAAATTAGTCAATTTAATATGATAGTTATAATAAAGAAGTGCTTAAAAATGTAAAGGATTACATATTTTTTATTTAACTAGCTTTATATAAGCGCCTGATTAATTTAAAAGATAAATTAGATTTAATAAACTCCTCTTGGAAGTAAATAAGTGTCGTATGTATCCCATTAGGTTGGGTCTTTTAATTTGTTGGTTATGAGTGGTGCATTAATTCCTTTAACACTTTTTCTTGGCATTAAGAAAGAATCAAAATCTGCCATTATCAAGCAATGATTTGGAATTATATTGACAATTATCTTCAAAATAACTTATAATAATTTTCTGAGTGAATTATATTGTTGACATGCTGAATCATTTTGATTGCTTGAGTTGGGACAAAAATGTTAGAATTGATCTGTGCCTTGTAAAATATGTTGTAGAATTGGTCATGAATTCTTTTAAAAATGCCTTCGTTTTTTATGATTGAATTTGCTGATATGTGATCTTTCTATGGAAGGGAATTGTACAAATCATAACACAAAACTGATAACTCATCATTAATATGAAAATAAAAATACTTAACTTTTTTAAGGAATTAATGTCCTTAATTTTAGCTTTAGATTCAGTGAGCATTTCAATTCCAGTTTGAGGATCTTTGTTGATATGAATGACAGCCTGCTCTTCTAATTGGCCAGTTTTAGGATTGAAATAAAACCTGTCATGAGGCATGTTGTCCAAGACTTCCATGGCAATAACAAAACTGACTCCATCTTGCGCAATCTTTTTGTTGAAGTCTAAAATTGAGCCATTGTAAACTTTGATATTTCCCTTATCGAAGAGTTTTCTATGCTTCTCCTTCATTAGCTTTTCGGTTGTCTCTGCCAGCTAGGGAGATATCTCTACTAGTATATACTCACTCTCCCTGTAAAGATCCAAATTATAGTTTCAAATACTACTTAAAAATATTATAAATCTTTCCATGCGTGTTCAATTATAAATAAGACACATATTTCAACATTAATTAATGATGGTAATATAGCTAAGAATGTAATATAATGAAGAACTTATAACTAATTTCTCGAATATGAAAATCCGTGACAACATAAATACTATTTTTAAGTTATTTTTATTGTAAAACTAAAAATCTTATTAAGTAGAGCTAGGAGTAAAATGATTAACAATTATTGAAGAGAGAAAAAAAGAAAGATAGACGAGATGATCTTTTTTAGGTCAAAATTTTGAGATAAAAGACTCAGGAATCATGGATGCATTAAAGAGAGTAATTTTTTTATTGTTAAATATCTATAAATTATAAAATTGATAGCCTATTAAATTCTAGAGATAGTTTAGAAGCCATTCTTGTTTATAAAACTGAGAAACAGATTTTTTTAAACTATATGCTAAATGAATAAAGTTATAAATTAATAAATTATTAAATTTTTTATTATAGTTTTTGAAGAAATCAAGTACGGAGTCTGCCATAGTTCCCGTCCCTGGTCCTATTTCAACAACTCTTAATTTCTTTTGATTGAGTGACTCCAACTATGAGAGCATGTAATTAGCGACTGTGTAACCATAGTAGGGTTTGAATAATTCACATGGAGTCACCCACTAATTCTCAGGGTAGAGTCTTCCCATCTCTTGCCTAAAGTCGTAGTAGCCTCTCAACTTAAATTAAACTAATCATAAATAAAAAAATCACTCATTCCTTGAATAAGATTTGATTAAGTTATTTACCTTCAATCAATGCTAAAAATCCTTTATTGGTTTAATAATTTATTAAACTTAGAGAATTTGATAGGTTCTTTGAGCTTTCCTACTTAATGAGAGTTCTTAATAAAGTACCCTCCATGGGAATATAATCTATCATGAATGAATTATCTTAAAAGCATTTTTCAATTTATTTAATATTTAATATTTATTTAAATTATTATAGACGCTTTCAATTTAAAGTGCAATAAAATCATTAACTTTATTGTCACAAATTAGAGAGAAAGGAACCTCTTAAGAATCCCTTCTTCCCAGATATGCAAAAATGACTTAAGTCAGCATTAAGTTAAGCTTAAATACTTTTCCTAAATGCTCACTCTACCTTATCTCGCACATAACTTTGTCTTCCTCTCTTCCACTCTCTTACATCTACTCACTATTAAATCCTTTATAGCTTAATCATGCTCAAATGATAGAGCAGTAGCTTCTTATAGTGTCCCTTAACTAAGTTCCAGCACTAAAACTCAATGCCGTTGAACTCTGGCGAATATGGAACATTAAAAACAGGAGTGATGTTCAACTCAGCGTATGCCTTCTTCGCTTCCTTTGTCTTGTGTACGCTGAGGTTGTCAACGAGTAGAACGATCTCACCGTCTGTGATCTTCTCTCTGAGCTTCTTAAGGAACGCAACATACTGCTCTCGCTTGATAGAGCGAGGATGAAGGACATAAGCTTCTAAGCCTGAGTCTTCGCTGATTCCTGCAAGTAACGCACTTGTAGTTATATTTACTTTCTACTCGTAAACTTCTATGTTATGCTTCTTGTACCAACTCTTCTTCATGAAGGTGTTGTGTGTGAACACACCTTCGTCAGCACATACAAACTTTCACGCTATCCCTCTCACACCTGAGCAGCTAGTCGTAAATATATTTCAGATTATTATAATAAAATGGCTTGTGAAGTCTATAACGCGCTTCACTAGATTCACAGTTTTGTACGTTATGCCATTTCAACGATAGATGTTTGCTACAGTCTACGGAGAGATCTTGAGATAAGGAAACTATCTTTGAGAGATCTTCGCGCGCTACTCCAAACCGAAGTGCGCTTAGTGGCGAATAGTTTAAGGATCAATCAAATTATTGATGTGCACGAAACTTAGAAGTGCGATGAGGAACAGCCGCAACTCCTAACTTTCTCATCTGCAACTTTCAAATGCGAGAGTATAGTGCGCGCTGGCACTCTCAACATTTTTGCGATGGAATTGATGTTGAGAACTGGCTATTACTACTGATAAGGGTGACTACATGAAACTGAGATAGGATGGATCATGTAGTTATTTTTGAGTAATTTCGCGTTTGACTCGCATGATTATAAGTATAAATAAAGAAATTAATTATACACAACTTATTATCACTTTCTTATCATATTATGGGCTTTTGAATACGAATGCAGAATAGGATATAAGAGATATTTGAGATAAATTCACTAGTAGACCTTGATTTGAATCCTCATATTCAGATGGTTAATGTCTAGATGACTAAAGCTTTTTACCAATATTCAAATCCTCTATTTAAGACTCTTTTTTAAATTTTTTTCCTTGGACACATATTTATAACAGCAATAAAAATAACAGTAATTACAGCAGCAATAGCAATAGTAGAAAAATAGAAGAAATATGTAAAATGAAAATGATGACGATGATGAGAAATAAATCAGTCAGCTGAAGAATAGGTTTTAAAGATTTAAAGTTTAAAATATATAGGGAATGTTTAGAAGATTTGAAATTCAAGGCTGATATAGTTTGGCTTAAAAATACAGAATTAAAAATCAAGGTAGTTATTTATCCAGAGAATGTTTTATTAATTTAACAATCATTTGATTTATACATTTATTTTGTGCGATCTCTCTAATCCATTCATACATCTCCTATAATTAAGTCTATGGTGATAATTAAGACTTGAATTGTATACCTTATGTTCTTAATTACTCATAATGAAATAGTAAAGTATTAGCCGATGATGATGTTAATTTTAGCTGTATATATTTATTCTCCATTCAGTCCTTTTTACAAAAATTTCAGTTTCATACTGTAAGACCTGAAGGAATGCTATTTAACTTTTGGTCTAGCATCCTAAAATTTGGTCATGCATCCGCTACTTGGAGCCCAAGTATCGTTATCGACACTTTTGGGAAAAGACAATTTCACTAAATTATTTATTTTCAGCTATCATCATTCTAAAATTCTTAAATTTTAGCTGGATTAAAGATATTTGTGGTTCCTTACTCTGAGTATATATCTAGTAATATAAAATCTGTTCTGACATTGCTATATTAATTAAGATGCATGTGCGGCCAGGAAACAACCGCACGTACGGTGACGGCAATGTGTGTATTGATCTTAAGCGTATGTCCAGTGGAGGCAAAATATGTGAAATTTCAGCCAAAACGCTCGGTATAGAATCCCAATAAATTTAATATTGTAAGAATCAGGGGTGAAGTCAAAATTAAATTAAAAAGAGATCAGCTAGGGGAAAATAATCTCTTTGGAATCGCTGGATAGTTCTAGACTTCGCTAGCTGAAAATCCGACCCTCTAGCTAATTTTAGAGTGAGATAGATAATTTAGAGTAGAGTTGGCTAAAATTATGACTCGCTAGGTAGAAATACAGTGAGCTAGCTAAAATAATGACTCGCTAGATAAATATAGAGTGAGCTAGATATTTAAAATTGAATTGACAAAAAGAT
>JAJKFJ010021405.1:0-30863 GCA_027382625.1 Tetmemena sp. SeJ-2015
AAATACAAAAGAATTAAAATTTATTTAAAAAACCAAATAAAAATGTAATACTAATATTTTTCAAATTCCAATATATTAAAAAAATTTAAAAATATGCTATGTATAAAATAATTTTTCCTTCATTCTATTATTAATCAGTTTAAAAAAATTTGTTTATTATTTTTCAAAGTTAATTACTTGACTATAGTATAATTAATGCAGTTTAATTAAGAATAAATTTATCAATTTTAATATTTCTCTAAACTATATAATCAAATACTTTAAAATTTAACTTAAAAAACACAATTATAAACAATTATAAAAATGAATATATATTAATATATTGCCTATCCTATTTTAAAGAAAATTAAATAATTTCTGAAAAATAAAATGTTTCCTTACCTTAAATTCAAAGAAAATATAATAGTTTAAATAAATTAAATTTATATTAAATCTTATATTTATTTATAAATATTTATATTTTTGAAAGTTTATTCCTCATCTGAGGAAAAAATAATTGCAAATTCTTATTTTTAAACCTACACAATATTAACCATTCACTCAAAAATAGAGATTTATTACATATTTAAAAAAGATTCTTTTAAGATTTTATAAACGATAAGTTGCTTCATAGTTATTTTTAAATTTTTGAAGGGAATTGCGAGTCTATTTTTAGGACAAATTAAAAAATAAATATTTATAAATAATTAATTTATAACTAGGAAAGCTAGTAAATATATTTACTAAATTTATTTTCACAAACCGTTAAAAACAATACTTAAAAAGCTGAAATAAAATTCTTTATCAAACTCGTTTTAACTTTAAAATATTTCTAAAATTATTAGTTAAAAAATAATAATTCTTCGTATTATTTTAAAATAAAATATTAATTTAAGATGCTAAATGAATCCTTGTTAAAATCTTCTGTATTCATTTAGAGATAATTTTCTGTTTTTAATTAAATTTTGGATTAAGAATATTTAAATATTTCATTACACTTATATTTAAGGAAAGACTAATTTTATAGATATTGATTCCTCCATGAATCTTATCAAAGTAGGATGTGTTTGAATGTTAAAAGTATAAATATTAAATTTTATATTTTAAGATACAATTAAAAGACTTTAGGACTAAAGATAAATGAAGATAAAGTATTATTATAGCTTTTAATTTTATGATAGTCAATAATATAATAATCAAGAACTACAGATAAAAACATAAATCAAATCTATTATCAATTACTTTTACTTATTACCTGCTTTAAAATATATAAATATTAAATTCTATAAATATTGAAAATATTTTATATAGCAGGGAGAAATATTTGTTTTTTATTCTAAGCTTTAATAGAATTCAGTGATGACTCTCCTTTCAAGCAGAAAGAAGAAACAGCAGAGGCATGAACTTCCTATAAAATGAAAACTCTCTTTATACTCATATTCTGATTCAATTTAAAAATTATTTCTCGAAACTCAAAATAGAAGTAGCTGCATTTAGAGAAAAATATAGTAATTAAACACTCAGGAAATGCTAATTAGCTCAACAGATAGACTGAATCTACTTTTTATATCTCTAAAATTTTAAAATGCAGAAGGTCAACACCATTACAATAATAATGAGTAATTAAAAAACACCGATATATTTCAAACTTTCAAATGGGTCTTCCACATTCTTATGAGTTAACATCAAGATATTAAAAACGTTTAATGTAATTATTTGATTAATAAATAATTTAAAATTTAGTATTATATTAAGAAATGAAGAATTATTAAATATCTTAAAATTCAACAATTATAATAAAATTATTAACTTAAAATAATTAATTTTTTATAACAGAAAACTGTGGCAACAGCTATTAACCAGAAAGCTTAAATTTTTATTAAATCAAGAATAGTTATGCAAAATTCACTTAGATTCCTTGTATAATAATAGAACTATTTTAGATAAACTTGACTCCTTCTTTTATCTCAAAAGAAAAGTCTTTAACTAAAAAAAAAGTTAATGATATGTTATCTTTTATAAATAATCTTAAGTAGAAATTTTTTAAGATATCAGTCAAATTGTCCAATTTTAAACAGTTTATGGATAAAAGAGGATTGTTATAATTTCAGCTTTCTTCAAATTGCAAATTTTATAATTTAATAAAATATTATTTTATAAAGAATTAAAAAGAGTTATACTTTTAATATTTCTACTTCGATTATCATTTTTAAAATTATGTTGAATTGTTTTATTACTTTCATTCACTAATGCGTTATTTTCTGTGTGAATTTATTATAAATAAATGCAAATTCAGTAAATCTTTTCGGTACAAATAAAATTATATGAATATTTGATAAAAATAATCATGAATAAAGTAATGGATATAATTTCATGATTCTTTAATATTCTCAATATTTCTCGACTCATTTATATTTTATAATTAAATTTTTTATATAGAAATTTTAAATCTTCTCATCTTTTGGAAGAGTATTTCCATTAATGACCAATTTTAAAAAGACTTTATATGTTTTAATATTTCTGTACAATTTTTAATAAAATGAATAAACAATGTTATTGAATAGATAGTGGCACTACAATTATAAGTAGTGGTTATTATAAGATTTAGATTCCGTTTCGAAACTAACAACAATTAATTTATTTATCTAATTTCTATTTCAGATGCTTCTTTTTTCTTAAGCACTTTATACATATTGATTAAATAATTTAAAAATAATTTTACAGAGATTAAACTGTTCTAATTGCTGAAAGATCTATTTCATATTTATTTTAACATTCATATTTAAATCATTTGAAATTATTTTAAAAAATTCGTAATTCATTATCTATTATTTAATATGTATCATTTATCCTAACACTAAAAGCTTCAATTATAAATAAATTTATTTTCCAATTTACAAGCAATTTTCTCTTAAAATTTTATCAAAAATATATAAATGTCAGCTTCAATTTTAATTTCATTTTTTACTGTAATAAACCAGAGATTTAATACAAAATAAAATAAATTATAAGCTGTAATAAATATTACAAAGTTCTCATAAAAAAAATTTTATCATAGCAAATTCTTTTATCCAATAAATATTTATTCGGAGAGCTAATAAGAATTTTGAAGTTTAAAATTTCGAATGTATAGTACGAGAATTTTTTATATTAAATTTATGATTGATGTTAATAAAATATTAAAGTAAGACGAATGATAAGTTTTTTATTTCTTTTAATTTACTATGAAAATTTAAAATTTAACAAAATATTATTCAGTGGAAAAGAATCATCAACTTATTTAAAATCACATATACAAATTCTTTTTAATTTAATAGGCTATTATAATTGATACTAAATAAAAGATTCATTCTCATAATAAAAGATTATATAAGAAACTTCATTAAAAGAAATTAAATAGTCAACTCGCTTAGTTATTGGCTTTTAGGAGTCTCAGATGACTAATTTAGAAGAAGTTAATTTTATAATTAAAATTTGCTCTAGAATCTAAATGCAGACTGTAAAATTCATACTAGTTGTTTCAACATACAGATCTACTAACTTTATATATAATTGAAATTAAGATAATCATATTTTTAATATAAGAAAGACTTTGAAATATTTTACTAAATTTTGCATTTACAAATTTTCAAATTATAAGTCCTTAATTTATCATCTTTATTCAAGAATTTTTTCAATAAAAGTTTGGGATAAAATAAATATTTGTAAATGAATAAAACGCCCGAAACCAAAATTTAATAAAAATAAAATCTGATTTTAATTTGTTTGAAAATTTTAGTTAGGATTCTAAAATTTTAAGACATATTCAATTTGAATTTAATTTTAACATTTTAAAAGTGAAGTTTTGAGATAATTAATGTGAATATATATCTTTCTAATAAAGAGAAATTTTGTTAAAATTTGGTTAAAAATTAAAATTGAAATTTATATTAAAAATTAAATTTAAAAAAGATATGAGCAATAGGATTTTATTAAAGATATATGTTATATTATGCTATTAATTTCAAAGATGTTACTAAAAAATATATAAAATTGAAATGATATACTCAATGCAATTTTGATAATATACTTTGAGAAAAAATTCAATTTTAATGGTGTTTCAGTAACCATATTTTCAATAGTTGTAGATTATTAAGTTGATATTATAATCAATAAAATTATATAGTTTTTAAGTAGGTCGTAATAAATCATACATTTTATCATGAGGAGGATTTAATGGAAAATACAATATATGAAAAATATAATTTAGCAAAAGGTAATAGTTGCATTTTGCTTGCACTAAAAAAATATGACAACTTTATAATTTTAAGACCATTCTCAATTTTAAATTCTAAATTTTATTTTAATTAAATAATAGTTTCATACAATATAATTTGAGAATAGTATACTTTAAAGAAAAAAATTAATTTCTTTTGATCTTTTAAGATTGTTTGCAAAAAATCAAAAGAAATATAAAAATATTTAACTTTAAAATCTACATCAATTTTCTAAAACCAAGCAATTATAGGCACTTCATAAACCTTCAAATAAATTGTATTTTTTGTATAATGAACTTAACGCATTGCTATCTTAAGGATATTTTTAAGAGAAAACAGTTGCTATCTTTAAATAAAATAATCCAATAATCAAAAAATAACACCTTAAATGATATCATAATATTGAAAAAATAGAAATAATTTTTGGAAATTTAAATTAAATAAAAGATTACGTTTTATTCGTTATAATAGGTTGAATGAGCTTCTTAATTTCAGTTGTCTTTGTGTTTTCAGGTGAAAGTGTTTAATTTGAGCGATTTTAGGATAGATTGAAAGATAAATTAAAATTAATAGGACTTTATCCTTGATATATTTCTTAAATCTAATAAATAATGGAGTCAACCTCACTTTGATGTCAGCCACCACCAATTAAAAACAAATTAAACATATTTTTTAGGTCATGCCATTAAATATTAGATTCAGCCAAAGTCAACAGGACAAAAACTTCCTACTTTTTAATGGGCTTTCCATTGATACCCATATTTATATGTTTTAATTAAATAATATAAGTTTAAATAGTTTGAATTCAAATTTAAATATAATTAAATCAAACAGAAAATAAAATGGAATTATACATCGAGATATCAAGCCTTAAAATATTAACGTTCACTCATGAGTTTAATAATTATATTTAATTTCTCTAAATTATTTCTATTTTTACTATATTTGATCAGTCAATTCTTTTATTAAAAATAAATATATAGCTTTTTCTGACTTTCTGAATAAGAAAAGAAAAATAGTGACAAGATATAATTAAAATTATCCCAAAAACTCTTTAAAGGAGTAGCACGATACTTCATATTATTTTTTTTATAAGATATGAAAGTAAATATAAAATTATATTTTTTACTTAGATAAGCTTAAAAATGTTTAAACTTTTTTGCTTTTTATAAATTGAGCTTGATAGAATTTAAATTAAAAGTTTTTCAATTGGATAGTTTTCTAAAATACTTTGATTCATTCACATTTCCACTTGGATGATTTGGATATTGAATATTTTCTCTATCAATCTAAAGTAAGAAAAATATTTTGAATTAATTTTAACCTTAAATTGGAAATTTATTAATAAAAACTTCATATTCTATTATTAGGTGGAGAAGCTTGTGGGTGCCTAATTTCCCTAGCTGAGAGTGTTAATTAATTTAAAATATAAATATTATTCTATTTTTAGTATATCGTAAAGGAAGAATAATTTAATACTTAAAAGTTATTGCTTTAAAATTATTTAACATTAATTAATTTCATCGAGTGAGATTAATTCACAAAAAAGAAGTTTTGTCACCAATCTTAACAAACTATATCTAAAGATTATTGATTAAGAATAAAACTATATCAAAAAATGTTTTTATAGAAATTCTACAAATCAAAAAATTATAAGGGCAAATATAAAAAAACTATAAGTTCAAAATTTTGTTTGAGTCTTAGTAAATTTTATTTATTGTATTTCGTATTTTCCTTATTTCCCCATATAAGGTTGAATAGAGGACTTTAAAAATCGTATTTTAGGGGCTCTAGGAAAATTAAATCTGCGAGAAAGAAAGTGGAAGATCCTTAATCGCTAAATGATGCTTGTTCAAATAAGCAAACTAAGAAATCAATAACTGTTAAATAATTTGTTTAAAACTATGAAGAAATCATTTAATCCAATCACTTTTTATTTACTTGAATTAATAAATGTGTATATTTTTAGGACTATATTTTAATAAAATCAGAATTCAATTTTAGACCTTTATTAAAAGTTAAAAATAGATAACTTAGAATATTGTTTAGATTGTTTTAATATTATTTTTTTCTTTATTTTAATAAAACTTGGATAAAAAATTATATTATGATAAATTAGAGCCTTGTAAAATCAAATAAGTGAGAAGAAAATATTAAAACTTTTTAAGGGATAAAAAATTTTTAATTAATAAAAGCTAAATTTTATTTAGTCTTGGCATATCTATTAAAGAATCATCTGAGCATTTTCCAACTTATTAAAAATTGATAATTTCAGTAAAATCCATTAAGATATGATGAAATTTGCTTTAAATGTAGAATAGGATGAGGTGTTCTTATTAAGGTTTTATAATCAAGATGCCTATCGAATTGAATAATAAATATTTATATTTGAAGTACTTTCGTTACTTAAAAAGTTTGACATTTTAAGCTATGTGCTTATTTTATTCTCTTTTCTATTAAATTTGAACCTTTATTAAAGAATGCTATTTTAGACCAACTCACTATAGTAAAATATATTATTATAAATTTATTATACTATATATTTTAATTAAAATCGATTACTTGATTTAATAAAAGATGAGCTGTAGCATGGTGTTTGAAATCACAGATTCCCTCACTGATCTGCAGTTTGTTTATTTCTTGTAGAAAATTATTATGAGCTACTTCTTTAATTATCTTCACAACACCTTTCATTAGCGATATTTGAAGCTCGGATTTATCATCATCTGCATTTTAATCTTGAATTGTTACCATATTATAAATCTGTAATGAGAGCTCCCATTCAAAAGTTAAAAGGATATAAAATTGTTATAACTCCAGGTTGAATCAGAAGGTGTAATTTTAATTTAAATTGAATACACTTCAACTGCTACTCATTAAATCCATTTAATAGAATTTATAATTATATTTTCCATTAAATTATCATCTATAAAAATAAAAGATCTTATTTTAGATCATTTTAAGATTAGAATAAACTCAAATTTATAAGGTTAAAATATAAAAATAATTTAAACATTATATATCTCTCAGCGTCTAGAATTATATTAAATACAAATTGATTTTCTAAAAATATAATTTTATAAATATATCAAATTCCTCATTCACTCAATGAATTCAGGAATTTCAAAATGGAAAGAAATTCGCTAAAATATTGTAATATTAAGAAAGTAATAAAAAATTTTAATACCTATAAATAGGATTTAAGTGGGATTAATTTAGCATTGATAAAAAGTGTTACACATCTAAAGTATGAGGTTTCAAATTGTAAAAATTTTGAAGATTATTTGCTTATACTAACAATAAATGCAATATTTTATCTTAGAGTAGCTATATATGAAATATTATATCTCCTCTTTTTTTATTTTTATAATTATTAATTTCTCAAGATTGATATGAATTCATTTTTAATATTCTCTTTTCCTGATGCAACAAGATAGCATATATAAAAATATATTATCTAATTTTAAGCTAAGAGAAAGCTAGATGGACGGCAAAATTAAGAAAATTAAAATAGAGTTATAAAATAGATAAAATATGAAATATGAATTAATATTTTCATAACAAATCATCATTTATCCTGAAAAATATATAAAAATATATCAAACTACTTATGATTAAATTAAAATAATTTGTATTCGATAGGAAAATAAAAAGTAAATTATTTAGATTAATTCCTAATTTAATTTAAAAGCTTTTCAACAAGAACTTCTTAGTGTTAAAGATGTATCTTGAATTCAGTATTTTTTGTAATTATTTTGAAGCCAAGTTAAATAAATAAAATTAATAACTCTTATTCTAAAAGTATAATTTTATAACGAAATATGTATGATTTCTTTCGTTCACTTTTATTGAATAAAAAATAACTAAATTAAAAAGCAATTGAATAAATAAAAATAATGTTTTTTGTAGTAATCTCTCCTGCTAATATATAAAGAGTAAATAATCATTTATAGTTCATATATTTTCATTCATAATTGTTTTTTAAAAAAATAATAAATTCTTACTACTACTCATAATAGTATGAAGAATTTAAATAATTTATTAGTCATCATTATCTAGTATTTCTTTAAAATATTTATAAAATAAACTTTATAAAATTTTATTAGAAATAAATATCAGCCTAGCTAACATCAGGGACAAGAAATTTGCTAATCTTTCATTTCAAATTTTATTTAATTTTCATAAAATAATTAAGTAAATATCAGAAAAGATTTCAAACAGTAATCATTATTTTTTTACTTTTATAAAGAATTATGAAGTGAGTAATTAAGAAATCGTACTTAATTTATTTGATTGAATTAAGAATTGATAAAATTTTCAAAGACTTAGTCTTCCATTGCTAGTTTTATATTCAAACTAAGATTTTGGTTCTTTACAACTCTTCTAAAACAAAATAAAAATTATAAGTTTTATCTAAGTTTAGAGTTTGGTCTCTTAAAATTACTTGTCTAGGTACAGTTTAACAAAAATAATTCATAAGCTAAAGAGTTTAGCTTTCTTGTTTGATGAAGAACTCCACATAATCAACTCCTTTTCTAAAAGCGTTATACAAAAGTCTATCATCTTTGTAACATCTTCCTTTCTTCATCTCATTAAAATATATATATAACTTAACGTATTAAATCTCTTGCTTAAGAGCAGTAAAAGCGACGACTATCATTTTGGCAAGGTAATAGTTTCGTGAGTTCTCTAACTAATTTTCTCTAAACCTTTTCTTGAGTAAATTCTTTTTGAACATCGCAAAGCAGCTTGAAGTTTCTATTTCTCGTACCATTATAAATAGTAATCTCTGTTCTAATGCTCAATGATTATAATTAGTTTATTTAAATATAAGTAATGATTAATTCTCTAAAGAAGAGCTTCTTAATAAATCCCTATCTCCATCTCTTAAACTTTTAGATCTTTACATTATCCTAAAACTAATTAAGCAGCTTAGCAAGTTTGGCTTTATTTAACTATATCTTCATTTTCTAAAGCTGTTTCCTCTCCACCTTAATTATCCGCTTTATTTCTTAAAATATGAGCTTGAGTCTTAGTTTTTGTAGCAGTTAGTAGTGTTTGATCGCTCTTAGCTCATTTTAGTTATAAGAAATTTTGTACTAGTATTCTTTAAGCCAAACTTTCAAGCAACTTTTAAAATAAAAATAAAACATATTGAACTTATAAATAATGATAACTCTTTTTGGTGTTTTTGATGTGCTTCTTTATTAAAAAGTAGTATCTTGAATCTAGGTACCTTTAAAGTTTTCTAAGTTTACTCATAGCTTCCTCAGTTTTATGCTTGTTAAATATCTACTATAGCTTATTTAAGAACGCCACTCTTTTCTGCTTTATCTTCTCTACATTTGCTCTTTGCATTTCCTCAACTTTAGAAATCAAATCTCTGGACATCGAGAAAGAAGATTGGTTAACTTCTTACCTCTTCCTGCCCTAGTAGTTTTAAATCTGTCTCATTTGCTTATAATTGACGTCTGAATTTACATCCTCTATCAATTGTTTGTTCTTACTTAGAAAGTGATTTAAGTTTACTTCATAAGATAAGTCGCTAGGATGTGAATTCTTAAGTAAGGAATTTTGATTTAGTGATCTGTTTAGAGTTTGAGAGATTTTATGAGCTAATGAGGAATCTGAAACTGGGATTGCCGAGTTTTACTTCTACAGATCCTAGTGTTGACTAGTTGAGTGGCTCGGATCCTTATCTGTGATATTTAGGTCGGACCTTGCAACAACAGTCCTCTGAGTACGCTGGCTTGGATAATTCACCTCAGGCAGTTCATCTTCTTAAATTCTAAACGTAGCTATATCCCTTTCCCTTATTTGATTAGGGCGGGAGTCTAGGCGATAAGCCTAATTATTCTTCATAGAAGGAGATGGATAAACCTCACTCCCAGTTACGTTTAAAAGCTTAATGGCTACTTGTTAACTTATGTTCCTAGGTACTTCTTGAATGTCAGTCTTAGAGGAAGAGTTTCTGTGCAGGTTTTCGTTCCTTATCATTCTGCCTTATGTTTAGAAATATAAAATGATAATTGAAATCTGCGGCAATTGATCTATCTGCAAACTAACTAGAGTCTTGTTGAGTGATATCGCTTATAAGAGGTGCTTAGTTAGTTATCATAGCTTGGTTAAGCTGAAAATTTGCTCTCTGATCCATACTCTGATAAGGATTAGACAATTAGGAACCTGGCTTGGTGTGCCCTATAAAGCCCTTGCTCATTAGTTCCTTGAGAGAACTAAACTGCGATGTCAAATTATCTCCACCTCCTCCCATTCTTAGTATGTTACTAAATGGGCTAATAGATCTTGTTGCAATACCCCTTTACTAAGTTTCCACTAGCGAATCCATTTTCTCAAGTGGAGTTGGAATGAAATTTGAATTTGTATTTGCCTCTTTTATCTTACTCTCTTGCACTTTCTCTACATTCTTTTGATAAGTGAGTAGATCAGCTACTCTTTGATTCTACAACTGAGTCTTTTAGAGATCTCTTAGTTCCATCTCCCTAACGAGTCTTAGTTTTTAAATGTCGACAATGCTGTTGGCCTCATAGACTTTGAATCTCACAGACTTTGGTTTTTCATCTCTATCGAATTTGAAATGCTTGCCATCAAACTATGACTTTGGAGAAAGAATACTCTTTAGACTGTTCGATTTTGTTGGTTACTGTTGTATATTAAATAAACTTAAATAGTTTAAAATGTCCTTCTTAAAATATATAAATTAATAATAGGAAAATGTATATTCTTAATCTTATTGGTTTGTTTGAATAATTTGGGTTTGATTTCTGTTTTCATTTTCTTTATGCTATGAATAGTTTTGGTATTAAAAGGATGGAGATGGAATAGAGTTATTTTGGGCAAATGTTTGAGCCTTCATCTCTTATTAGATTCCTCTGAACAGAGCTTGGTTAGAGTAGTTTGTTGACATTTATGAAACTTATTTCAAATTTTAATATATTTCAAATACAACTTAAGAGAATTTATTTTAGGTATTTTAATTAGGTTAATTTATATCTTAAGAACTTAAATATAGTGGATTTTAAATGAAATTTATTGTAATTAAATAAACAAAAATATAAACATTTTTTTAAAGGTGTTACACTTTCTCTTTGTATTATTTATAAAGATTTATCTAGGCAAAAGCTAAAAATAAATTCTATACATAAATAAATAACTTGAATTATTTATTCTCATTAGAAAAGTCTTATATTCATTCAGTTTTTTAGTGTAAAATTCGTTTGCTATCTAAATTGATCTTTGATAAAATATTTTTAATTTGATTCCTTTGAAGTTTAATACTCAAGTTAAGAAAACCTAAATATTAATTAATCCTTTCTTTATATAATCATAGATAATTTATTCAGAATGTTTATACTCATAATGCTTCCTTCACATGCGTAAATATTTATATTCATCATTCAAACTAAATGAATTTTTTGAATAAAAAAATTGATTTAAAATTTGAAATACTACTGTACGAATTTTTTAGCTATTCTAATTAAATAAGATCAGCACTACTGATTTAATTTTTAAATTTATACTTTTTTATTTAACTAAAAATAAGAAGATAAAATTAACAAGAATGGATTTATTAATGTTGAAAATCAAAGAGATCTAAAAGGCAAAAGTCTCTTAATCTCAATTCTAAACATATCAAATTAGGAAGTTTTATTACAAAATGAAAATTCATTCACTAAGAATGGTAAATGATGATATTTTTAAGAATACGTGGATCAACTTATGAAGGTCATAGAAAGGACATATTAATTGCTAAATTTTGGGGAATAAAAATAATAATATAATTTTTTTTCCCTCCATAAACCAAGAATATAACAAACTAAAATTGTAATTGCTATTAAAATGAAAAATGGAAAATATTTATTGCAAAAATTTTAATCATTAATTCTCTTTCAAGAATTTGTGATATTTAAAAGATGTGATATGTTATCTAAAATATTTCGTATAAAATATAGAGAATAATTTTTTCACATGAACTTAGTCAGGCTGAGTGAGATCATAATGAAATTTAAATAAATTTAAATACAAACATATTAATAAAATAAATTAATTCAATTTTAAATATTTAAATATTTAAAAATTAAAAAGTTTTTAGCAAAATAAAATAGTATTATTTCTCTCACTTTGATGATAATGATAATGTTAAATCAAAGATTCTAAATAGATAATTAAAGTTAAAATTAATTGATTATGACATTTAACAAATCCCGATTAAAGAGAATGCCAAATAACATTCTTAAATACTTTAAAATTTATACCTTTTATATTTTTTAAAAAATAATTTAAAATTCTTGATTTAATAAAAAGAGAAACTTTAAACTTAAAATCTTTATACTTGGACAAAATCTGACTTTGATCTCGTAGTAGAGATAATCAGGTTCTTACTTTGTGAATAAATCAGTAGTTATTGTTTATAAGTAATAGAGAGGTGAATTAAGAAGTGTATGGAAAATTATTAACCCCTAATTTGGCAAGAAAAGTATCTTACTCAATTTTTTGCTCATTTTAATTAGAGAAATAATCGGTGCTTTCTTTTGATCACGATAAAGTTTAATGTATTTACATGCCTATCTAGCAGATCTCTGCTGGCATTTTAGCCTTAAATTCTAACCAACAATGACCACTTCCTTTTTGACTTATGTTGTCCAACAGATGGACTTATAATGAGTTGATTAGGTTTCAGCATGAATAGACAAAGCTTTTAATCTTTGTTAATTTTATGAAGTGAAAAATAGAATGATTTTTCGATTAAAAAATGATGCAATAGAAATTCTTTTTAGTCCTAGTGATGTTTTCGTAAGTTTCACTTTTTTAAATTATTCTATAGTGAGAACTTAATATCTTTTAAAATATTTAAATTATGGATTTAATTTATGCTAGTTCGTATGTTTTTAATACTTTAATTTCTTTTAAATTTATCATTTATTTAATGTGGTATAATTATTTTTAAGACGCTATATTGAATTAGCATCTAAAAGATCGAAATAAAATAAATAATTTGCTATCATTCATAAGTCTTATACTAATTAAATATTAAAAAAATACTTTTAAATTTAATAAATATTATTCAAATTAAGAAGAAAGTAAAAAAGAAAAAAAAGATTTATAAATATATATGCTTAACTTTACTGCTTTAAAAGTAATATATTAATCTTATCTCTAAAACTCATGCTAGCTGTCAAAAAATTTTAATGGATGGTTAAATTATTTATAAAGCATATTCAAATTTATCAAAGTAATGAATGGTAAAATATAAAATGTAAATGGTAAGGCTAACTTTTATGTGGGAGGAGTGACCTATCAAGAAATATAAGCAACCCAAATTATTTTTAAAAGGAGCAGGATTATATTTAGAGATATATCAAGCTGATTTGTTACGGTAAAATATGATTGAAGAACAAAAATTGATTTAGTATTTATTTATAGAAAAAGCAGAGATCAATGATGCTTTAATATTTTTCCGGTTCAAATAGTTTTAATTTTTAAATTAATAATAAAAAATTTCAAATTTATTGGGTTATCTTTTATTTAAATTAATCCTTTATAACATAGAAACAATTATTACTAAATGGGAAAACAAAATTTAAAATATTTCCCATAAGCTATATAAAATTTAATTAATATTTCCTTCAGCCCCGTTTTTTTAAAAAATTTTGGTCTCCTTCTTTTAAGGGCGGGAGAACGGGGACAACACTTGCCATCGGGTTTAAAAACTTGGTACTTAAGCGCTCCTTGTCCCCATATTGCTAGAAAAATGTAAAAAAAAAGGAAATTTTATTTTATTTTTTCCCCAAATTGAAAACTGCCAAATAGGAGGGGTTTTTAACCACTTTTTTAAAGTTCAAAAAAGACTAAAAACAGGGGCACTATACAAGCTTTTCCTATATAAAAATGGGCAATTAATTTCAAAAAAAAATTTTATTTTTCCTACATTATTTTATATCATTGAACTATTTGATAAATTAAAAAAAAAATTTTAATTTTCTTTTTTTTATTTTATTAATTTTATGAAACTTTATAAGATAAATTTTAAATTTTAAAATTAGGAATTTATAAATATTTTTAAGAATTTGCAATAAATTTTAATTTTTAATTAAAAAGCTCATATGTAGCAAGGACTAAAAAAAATCAACACTAAATTTAATAGAATCTAACTATTTTTAAAAAGAAATTTAAAAAAGATTCTTCAATTTATTGGTTTAAAAAAATTTAGTTTTTTAAATTATTAAGATATTAAGGGAAAAATTTTTATTAATTAAAAAAATTAATAAATTTCTTATTTTGTTTTAAAAGTTCACCTTACTGTGTGAATTTATAGAATCTAAATTTTTTAAATGATTAATTTTAAATATTTGAATAAGTTCTTGATTAACAATTTTATTCAAAATTTTTCATTTAAATTATTAGAATTTTATAAACTTCCTATGATATAAATTTTATTATTAAGTTAATTACTATTTTAATAATAAATAGGAAAATTTTTTTTTAATTTTATAGAAAAACATTAAATTAATATTATTTATAGAAGAATTACAAATTTTGTACAAATATCTACCTTTTTAAATTTATACTCTTCTTAAAATGACATATAATATGGACAAAGCTAAGAGAAAGATAAGATTTCTTTTTTCAAAAAATAATTTTATCTTTGTTTTTAAAATCCTAAATTATAAATATAAATTTTTTCAAAAGAATTATATTTTTTTGAAATATTTTAATTGTTTACTCATTTGTTTTAAATTATTTTTCTTATTAAATTTTTTAATTATATACACTATTGTTTTTAAGAATTTATATATAAGATATTTAAATAGAAAATGCCTCTGTAATTATCATAGATTATTAGGCTTGTGCTTATTTGAGTAAAATAACTATTTAGAATTATCTTTACTTTAAAGAATAAACAGCTTTTGGGAAGGAAGAGTCTTTTTATAAGATTCAATAGAAAGTTAGATCTTTCTTTCACTGATAGCCTTTATTTTTATAAGTCATTTTCGCTGAATTAAATATAAGGAAAATTGATAAGAACATTATCTATATTTAATTTTTAAATTGAAATATCAAATTTAATTTAAAAATATTAATTATCTAAGGTAAAGATTAAAACTTAAAGTTTAACAATATTTATTCTTTAATTTATTTCTTATTTAGTACAGCTTATAAGCTTTTGGAAAGGTTGCTGGAGAAGTTAAGATCTAATACATTTTCTAAGAATTTAAAATAGATTAAAATTTGAAAACACAGTAATTTAAAATATTTGATTTACTGACTAATTTGAAATTAAAATAATTTCTTATTAAAGACTTAGTTAAACTCATTGTAAGTATAATCTCCGATAAGTTTTGTATTAATAAGGGAATATTTCTGATAATATCTTATAAATAGAGTCATTACTAAAATGAATAAGGGTTTTTATTAATTTTAAAAATAATTTAAAAGTTTAATTTAATTCATATTTTAATATTATAATATACATAATAGGATAACTACGATTTGGTAGTTGCAAAAATATCCCTTCAATTTAGTTTACTTTCCCTCTCTTTATGTTATAGTTTGTCTTAAAATAAAATATTGCAAATCTTACATTAGTGAAAGGTAAGAGCATTCTCTGCTGGCTGACTCAGTACACTATCCTTAAAGCCATAGCTCATTTCCAAGTATCTATTAAGCATTTCGGGAGTTCTAAGATTGCGACTAGCTCAATTATAAAACCACATTTATTAGAGAATGCAATGGATTAATGAAATTAATAAGGGCGAAACCCAAAATATGTATCAATAATAAGAATATAAGCTCAAAGTTTAAGTTACTTACATCTTTGTGTTTTAGATACTTGCAAGGAGTTGCGTTCGTGAAGTTAGAGTGAATTAGGAATTACCCACTCTGCCATTATGATTTTCAAATTAGAAATTGAATTTATTTATTTGTTTTAAATAAGTAAAGTTTTGTAGGCGCTTTCTTTAAATTTAAGGAAGAATAAGTTTTTATTACATTTACCAGTTTCTAGAGAAAAATAAATTTTAAAAATAATATTGTAATTTTCAGGTTGCTTGTTGTCAACACATAATTAAATAAATTTATAGAAGTTATCATTAAATTTTAGTGATTGGAGCACTATTAAGAATACTTTTAAACAAGATTATTCAAAATGCAATACTCAGGCAAGAAACTTTTCAAAAATAATCATTGATTTAATTAAAAAGTTTTATATTAAAAAATAATATTTTTTAAACAGATTCAAAAAGAAAAATTATTAAATCATAAAACAATTTTTTATCAATACTCTCTTCATCAATCAAGAGTTTAATTTTCTATAGGTATATTTGCGATATTTATCATCTTCGAATATAAATTAAAATAATTTATTTTAAATAAAAAAATTAGTAAATAAATATTAATAATATCAGTTAATGTGCTATAATAAATTATAATTTTATTTTAAGAAAATTAAAAATAAGACTAGCTAATTTAATAATTGAACCTTATCTGTATTTAATCATTATATAATACCTGTACTATCTATGCTATTTAAGATGAAATTAAATTTTACCATTTTGCAATTTTTTTTGCAAACACAAAACAAAATTAAGTTAAGTTAATTAACTGATAAATGAAATTTTGATAATAGCTGGTTGATGTATTGAGAATGAGTTATCCTAAGATAAGGCATTTTTTATTGCTTAACTTATTGTAATATGATCATGTTATACTGCCATTACGATAGGAGGTATCTAAACAGATATATCGATTATGCTTACTCAAAACATAAAAATTACTGAAGGAAACTAAATCTACTTAATAAGTCGATTTTAAAAGTTCAGCTCCATTTAATTCTACAAGATGGCATTGCTTGCATTTAATGCTTAAATAATAGGTTATAATTTTAACCAGAACTCCTACTTTAAATGTAATAGATTATAAAGCTTCTGTATTTAATATTAATTTAATTCTCTGTTTTACTCAATACTAAACTATTTTATTTCATAAGAAACGATAAAATTCAAGATGTTTAATAGAAAGAAAGCTTTTTTTATCTGGGCTTGATAGATAATTAGCACTTATCTTTTTTAAAATTTGGATATCTCTAAAATTGATGAGATATTCCAATTATTTCCTCTATAGGATATTCATTGCATCTGTTTTATTATATAAATATAGCTAATATGATAATTTTAAACTAATAAAAATTTATCGAAACAAATCATCAAAAATATGTTTTTAATTTAATTTTTACTTAAATATAAAATATATATTCTAAGTAAATGAGAATATTTAAACCTTGATCTTTAATTAGAAATTGAAACTGCTATAACATAAATGGTTAAATTGCCAATTATCTGTAGTTTATAAAGTTTGTTAACTGATTATAGTATTATAAATTTTCAAATTGTGAGGATAAATAAATATTCAAAAAATCTGTAAAAATATATACAAATTCCTTTCAATAAAGATTAGAGTAAGTTAAATACTACATATCGCCTTGACCAAGAAACTGTTAAATAGAGTTTATTTTTCTAAAGATAAATTAAAACTTTCAGAAATATTAAGAATGTCCATTAACGAGTAAGTAGTTTAGTATAATTTATTAAAAACAAAGCCGAAGCTTTGAAAAATTCAAAACTCTTTCTGCTGAAGTTAGTCTTCATTTTCTTCTCATTAAGCAAATTTATAGTCTTTTTAAAGCGAAGATAAACTATAATAAATAAAGAATAAAATTTTTATTATTCATTTTTGTTTTAAAAGGATCATTAATTTTTTAAATATTTAATTATAATAATATTATACATTAAGCCCCGATTTTCAAAAACTTTTGAGTTTTTATTCTGTAAAGCCTGGACGAACGAGGATGAAGCTCTTGCCATCTGTGTTAAAACTTTGTACTGTAAGGGCTCCTTGTGGGACGAGTATTGCTACAAAAATTTGAGAAAAAAGTAATTTTGCTTTATTAAATCCCACAATTATAGGGAACGTTCTCGATAAACATGCCAATAATGGATGGTTTTGAAGCTACTTCTCTATAGTTTAGCAAAAAGACTAAAAACAATGGCTAATTACATTAAAACTTGGCTTTTTAGCGAGTAGTGTAAAAGAGGGGCTGAAAAGTTAATAATAAATGGTTTTCTGCTACAAAGAAAAGAATCTTAAATATAAACTTTTTTCAAAAACTTAATTTTGATATTTTTCTTTTCTAACGAATGATTATATAAAGTGAAAAAGTTAAATATCAAATAAATTTTTGCTTTCATAATGATTTATAATTTAAACGAAAAATTTCATGTCTTTAAGAACATTACGAGTCATACCATTGTAGTAATTTGATATTGAATTTTATAAAATAAATTACTTATTTTAACACAATATATTATTCTGTGTTAATATTTAAAATTACACTTGAATCCTATAAAGCTCAAACTCAAATATTCGTGATAAATAATATTAACTCACAAGAATGGCAAACTATCATAAAAATAATTATTGTAAAATTATGAGCCTTTTATTACATATTGAATTACTCTATCCTTATTATTTTTAAATATCTTTAAATAAAACCTGCTAGCCATAAAGAGCATAAAATTCTTAAAATCTATAAATAAATTACGAATTAGAATAGCTCTATAATATTTTTTCTTTACTATAATATAATATCAAATTATTCCTAAAAATATTTGAATCTTAGTCCTTTTAATAAAATAATCTGAAATTTCATGACAATGGGAATAATTTGTTAGATATTTAATTAAATATTCTTGTAAATCATGTAGAACTATGGATAATTTAATATCGAATTCATCTCTGTAAAATCTTACGATTAATCTAAGAATTCCAAATTGGTTAAGTATTTAATAGTTTTCATGACAAAGAACTACTCAGTAAAAATGTGTATTTAAATTAATTTCATATATAAGGAAAACAAATTCATGTGTAAACATCCTGAGCAATTCTTTCTTACCAAGCATTCTTAATTATCATGCCTTTGTGAAAATATTTGCGGGGCAAAGCAAAACCAAAAACTCAATGCCATTTTTAGAATACATGGCAGAAAGATTACAGAAACATCTTGGGTATACTTCAAAGATCCACAAAATTAGATGAATTCTTCAAGTAAAGTATGCTAAAATGAGGAAGATCTCTTCGGAACTATTTTCACTCACAAAAAAATCTGTCAATTTTTACTCTATTTTTTATTCATAATTTCTCCTTTTTTTAAAACAGACCAAAAAAGCCTTTTTGGGAAGTTAAAAAATTAAATAAAAGTGCAAAATTACTTTTTTTATAAAAGAGTTTCCGAAATATTAAGGCTTTCTAAGAACTTTTTTTCCCATGATAATCAAAATCTCTGTTTCACTTATTCTTCAGTTTGACAGAGATAGAAACTTAAAATTTTAAAAAATCTAAGTTGAGATAAAAGTCCAAAAGTTTCAACTATATGATTATAAATTATATTTTGATACCTTTAAAACATGTCATCTATATTATAAATTTTAAATACTTGAATTTCTCTAATTTTATATTTTGTAATTAATATTTAATAAATATAGTTAATTAAATTATTTTTCTACTTATTTAAATATTTAATTTTCAATTTTCAGCCTTCTATTTAACTTAAAAGTGGAGATAATTATTATATTTTGAGTTAAATAAATAATAATTTTGAAGGGGATACTGAACTTTAAAGTCAAGTTGTTATGTAATTAATCCCATTTAAAATAATGTTTTCTCACCGGAAAGATCTGTAAATGAATAGTGAGAAAAAATAAATGTCTAATTTCGCTCTTCAGAGATATAAAGGATAATAATCGTAATAATTTATAAAAATCATGATCCATATTTAATATATTATGTTAATTAGAAGTTAATTGCTTCAACTAATAAAAAAATCATTTTAATACATTTCTAATTTTAAAGATTATATCATAAAACATTAAATCATACATTTGATTTCATAAAAAATGATAATATATTAAAAAAATAAATTATTATTCTATTTGGAAAAAAAGGATTTCTTTAATTTATGATATAAATAGCATTTAACTTTATGAAATAAATTTCTTGAGTTGCTATTGTCTATTTTAATATTTTTAATCATTTTATGAGCGAATAAAAATTATTGGCTCTCTATTATTTGAAGAATATAATTTAATCAAATTTTAATTTAATTATTTAATTTAATATATTTTTACGATTGAAATAGTTTTTGACTTTTGATGCGAATTAAATAAAAGAATATAACTGAATTTATTCCTTATGATAATGTTATAAAGGATAGTTCAGTTATACCAAAAACTTCTCTTACTTTCTTTATGAATATATATTATAATAGTATTATAGTTAGAGGGTGAAAATATCTGGCGAATTTATGAGAAATATTATTTAATTATTCTTTTTATAAAATAAGTTCAGGTATAATTGCAAAGAATATATTAAAATCAATCATTAGAAACACAAGGAATCAATCAAAAAAAAGAGCTAGTTAACATTTAGAATAAAATAATAGTCTTAAAATAAGTTTATTTTATGAATCTGTTTAATATTTGTGTTTTCACTTATACTTAATTCGATTCATTTCCATATAATTTTCTGAATATACAAAAAATTACTGGATTGTTATATCTTTATTTCTTAAATTAATAAGATTTTTAAATAATTTTAAATATGAATTTATATTAAATATCCAAATAGGTATTACAAGTCTTTTGATGAAGAATAAAAGGAATTCGGTGAATCAGATCAGAATTTGGTTTGATTTCCTTATATTGGTTATTAAAATATATAATTATAAATCTCTGTTCCTAGTCAATATATTTTAATTATTTAATTTAGCATCGAAGGGAAATTATAAATAATTTATAATAAAACTTAAGCCCTTTTAATTAAGATAAAAAAATTCAACTAATCATATATTATGCTGCGCAAATTTCTGAATAGATTTAATTTTAAAATTGGAGACGATTTATATCAACATCTCTGCATCATAGAAAAAATAACAAGTTGATCTGATATAATGAATACTAGCAGAAGAAAATTAAACGTAAGTTACTAATCTCATTTAAAATTACTTTAAACTTAAAGGATAAATATGATTAGATTAGTCTTGGTTGTGATAATTTAATTTAATTACATTCTTAAAGTCAACTGAATTAAATTGCTTCATATAAAATTATAATCAAATTAACTTAAATAAAATGAATAAAAAGCAGAAGGAAGTGTGATTGGACTTAACCACTGAGAAGGCAGATAATTAAATATATTTATAATCATAATATCTCATTTTTTTAGCAAAATTTTCTTATGAAGATATATAGAAAGGACATTTCATTAGATTTAATCCATCTATTTTTTAAAAATTAAACAATTTATTGGAAAAAATATAAGCAGCGATATTAATTAACTATGTTGACAAATTAAAAAATTGAACTATAATATTTTTTAAATTTAATATTTTAAAAATTTTGCGAGAAGGATAAATTCTTATTTTTCATAAAAGTTAATTTATTTATCTTTTAATCTGAATTATTATAATATAAAGTGAGCTAATTATTTTTGTAAAATTTCTCCCTCTTTAATTTAATGTAATAGGTCATAGAAAGATTTTAAATAATTTGATTAATGTTATTTAGAAAGAATAAGAATTTTAGAACTCTTAATAAATATTTTAAGCATGCCAATTGCAATCCAGTATTTATTTTACTTTACATGTGAATATTATTTTTGCGAAAATTGACCAATCATTGAATGAATTTAATCACAACTAAAAGAATTATAGACAAAATATTTTGTTAGTGCTTATAATTTCTTTAAAATCTTATTGTAATTTAAGTATTGATAATTAATTATAACTTAAATGATAACCTCTAAATTTCAAAATAGAAGATTATTTTATAAATAACATTACATTTAATTAATTACATCGATTAAAATGAAGTTCATTCATTTCGAAACTTAAAATATTAATTATAAATTTGATACTATGTGAAATTGATGTGATTCTTATTAGCTTTAATCTCGCTTCCCAAATATTATTATTTCCCTTTCTCTTTGGTGCGCTTGAATCATACGTTGCCTCTTATTCAAAATGTTCTACAAAACTGTTTTGGCAATGGTTTTAACGCTGGTAACAAAAAGAAAAGTAAAAATTAGGAAAATTAAACAACAGAAAGCCTAATAAAAATTTATTAAAAACTCTTTTATTTAGAGCCTTTAACTTATTTTAAAATTTCTCTTTCACTAACTATATAAGTTAAATTTAGAATAAATTCAGGTAATTTTTAGCTTTTCTGTTGAAAATAAAACAAAAGAATAGTAGAAAATTTAATAAAAAATATTTAAAATTAAAAATGCAAGCAAATATGTTTTTTTAATATTCCTTATTACATTCATATTACATTTAGATGCTAATTAAAAAAAAATAAATTTTAAAAAATTTCATTTTAATTTTTAAGAGATTTAAATTTTTAGTAAAATAATTTCTAAAGGAAATATATTAATCTACAACAAAATAAATTAATTTAAAAGATTTGGAAATTAATATAACTTTCGTTTGAGGAAGTTGGATCCACTCCCAACAGTCTAAATAAAAGAATGTAAAGAAAAAGTTGTATAATTATTGGCTTAAACCTTAAATTTTAGCTAGAAAGGAGCTATCTAAAAAAATAACGTAATTAAGCATAGTATATTAAATTTAAGCTAAAAAATAAACTAGAACATCTGAATGATGATTTTATTTTTTTATAAATTGCACAAAGACATCAGAAGCAAAAAAAGATTTATTAAGCTTTTTATTACAATTTAGACTATAAAGCATTATTTTAATTTTAAAATTTAAAATAATAATTTAATTGAACACCTTAATTCCTTTATTATAAACTTTTGTTTGAACACTTACCTTTTATATTTATTAATTTAAAGCATTTCCTTTTTTTAAGCACAAAAAGCATTAAAATTAAATATCCATTAGTTCTGTATATAAAAATGAATTTTTAATATGAATCTTAAATTTGATTTAAATCGGTGATTGTTTAAAACAATAAATGGAAAGTTGCAACTTCGTGTAAGTTGAAATCGCTCATACACCCCTTGATCTGTAACTTGCTTGATAGCTTATCAAAAATTAAAAAGATTTTCTTCTTTAATCATCGCCTCAGCACCTCTCAGTAGTGAGTTATGATGCACGTAATCTTCAAAACTTTCAATAACTAACTAAAAACAATTTGTGTCGTTTATAACTACTTACACAGCGCTCCGAACATAAAAGTTGCAAGGATATAAAGTACTTAGAATTTTATGCTGAATGGAATGGTATAATAATTATTTAAATTGGACACACTTTAACTGAGATAATTTAATGCATTTTAAATTAATATATAAATTAATTTCATTTCCCATCAAATTCTCAGCTATATTAAGCTATATTCAAATCTAAATAATGAGTTTGTGCATCCTAAAATTTTATAACTTTGTCATATTCTAAAAATAAGTATAAATATAAATAAATAATTTATTAATAAATGTTAATTGAGGAAGCATAGAGAAACACGATTTTTTATTTTTAACCATGATTCATTTTTTACCCTTTAAAATTAAATAAATTTAATTCTCAGTTATTTAAGTTGCCTTAAAAAAAGAAATATTAAGAATAAAGCAAAATAATTCATTAAATAATTGGTGATAAAAAAAATTATTGAGACCGAACTAAGTCAGGTAAATAAGATGATAGGAAAATTTTAAATTTATTAAATAAATAGTATTCAAAACAATTTAGATTGTCATTTCTTCAACTTCATTTAATATCTAAATTACAAATTCACTTTATAAACTACTTTTGAGTAGAAAAGTATCTGAAGCTGGAAAAAAAACTTTCTAAAATTTAAATATAAAGTATTCCAGCTTTATTTATATTAGTTTTATGAAGATATTTATAAATATTTAAATTAACTGAATTTTAAAAGCACATAAAATGAAATGAAGACATTAATTAAAATATATGATATGAAAGATTAAGTCTAGCAAAATTATTTTTATCAAGCTAGTATATTAGGTTAAGATAAAAATTTTAATCATTCATTTTTAAATTATTAAATATGTTCGGTATATTTTCATAAATGCTAGCTCATCAAGAAATCCTAATGTTACTTAAAATATAATTAAAACTTGATTTAAAGCATAAATTTCCCAATAATTTATTAATAAAATGAGAAATAATATCTTTAACTAAAGTTTATTAATGAAAATAAAATTTACTGTTTAAATGATAAGAATAAGAAAAATCCTGAAAAAAATGTATTTAAAAAATTTTTTTTAAAAAAAAAAAAATTTTTTCCCCCTTTTAAAGTTTTAAGTTTAAAAAATTTTTGAATTTCATTTTATTAATCAAATTTAATTTTTAGAACAAAATTTTTTTTTTTAAAAAATAAATAAAAAAAATTTTTTTTTTGGCTCAATTTAATTCTAAGGATGGAATTTTATTTGCGCACCATATTACTTTAACAAAATTTAGGACTCTATACTTTTTTTTAGTGTTTCACTCTATTATAACATTATTTATATTTTAGCAATCAAGAAGTTTAAATCATCATTATTTATAGAGAGTTTAAATAAGGTATGAAAAATTATCAATTAGCTAAAGCCATTAAAAATTAAATTTCGACATTTACTGTACGAATTAGTCTGAATAGTTTTTTAATGTACTGCTGTACCAACTACTGAAGAAAAAAATCTTGCTTTTTATTTGTTTAAAAATTAAAAATTATAAGTTTTAGAAAAATTAAAAAATTTTAAAAATTTATAAATAAAAAGGGCTTTAATTAAAAAATTTAATTTCTACCCTTTTTTTTAAATAAAAAGTTTACCACTTTTTTAATGGTAGTTTCATTTAAAAAAATCAAATAATATGTTATTTTTTTTTTTAATTTAAAAAATTTTTTTAACTGAAAGAAAAATTTTTAAAACCATGAAAAAAGGCCTTTTAATAAAAAATTAAATTTACCCAAAACAATAAAAATAACTTTTTAAAAAATTATGAAAATATAAATTTAATGAAGGTTATTTTATATTTACAATTAAATAAATAAGAAATGTAATAGCAATAGTTAAAGGAGAAAATATTTTTTATCATTAAAATTTCAAGGTAATAACTTATTTTTCTTGGTTTTTTTGGTTTGGAAGTTCTTTAATTTTTAATTTCACAAAAATGTTTTAAAATTGCTTTTTCTTTTAATCGTTAATTGCATATAAAAGAATTAATAATTGAATTAAATGAGTTAAACTGAATTCATAATTTAGTTATTATAGACTTAGATTTTTCTGTTTTTAATTATGTATTTATTATTATTTTATATTATCGATTAAATTATGCAAGTTTGTATATTAATTTTTTTCTTAATATAATTTATATTTTAGATTAAAAAAAATTCTTTACAAAAAATTAAATTTTATAGCAAATTGTAACAAATAAGTGTAGAAAACTAATCCACTTATCTGTCTACTAAATCACTAAACAAAAATCTCTAACTAATTATATTCCCTGTGATAAAGAAAAAGCGTACCTCTATATTTTAATGGCCAATATAAAAATTTGAGATTCTTTTATAAGAGCTTTGTATTTGGATTCTATCATATTAATTTATATTTCAAATTGTAATTTTTATAATAAATAAACATAGATTAGAGTTTTATTTATAATTAATTTTATTATTTTATTGATAAAATTAGTCCTTAATAAAAAGATGGAGAGAAACTCTTTGAATAAATAAGCAAGTTAAACATTAAAATTAAATTTAGTCAAATGTATTTTAAATATTTATATTACATTTTTATCAATATGAAAAAAGATGAAGCCAAAATTTATTATAACTGTGGTTATCTCAAAACCTAATTAGCAACAAATATAAAATATTGACATTTTAATAGTTCATTAAAATAGTTTTCATTGGAAAATATACTTAAAAGCTGCTTTGAATCTAATTATAAAAATTTAAATACATACTTGAAGGGAAAATCTTTTTTATAAGAAAATGAAGAAGAATTTAGGGTGAATTTAGTGAAAATGCAATCTCAAATTATTAAATTTTTCTAATACTTACTACTAAATATTTATAGGGCAGTCTTTCAGTTTAATGTGTTTATCTTAATCATAATATCTAGCGATGTAGGCTCACTGACCTATTAACTCTTCCCTGCGGCTCATCTGAAGCCACTTGCAATGTTTACGGCTCACGCCAACTGTCCTTGCCAATGCTAGGTCGGGGCATTGCCCTCCCCCCTCTGAGGCGGGGGGGAGGCCTCCACCCTGCCAAACCTTCCCTTCTCGAAGGCGTGGTCTGCCTTCCTGGCTCTCTCTCAGGTGTGGTGAGCCCACTTTGCTGAAAGGGGGCAACCTGGAGGAATGGGGTCTTTTGCCCTTTTGGGCCCCCGAGTACGTTTAAGTTTGGTTTTTGGTTTTATTATTGGAAAATTTAGTTTTTTTTTCCTCGCCACCCTTTTGTAGTAAGATTAGTTTTAAAAAATGAATAATCAGATAAAAATTTCATTTTTTATAATTTGAATTGTGATTAAAAATATAATTTTGAAAAGATATAAATTTTTTTTTTTTCAAAATAGATTGTTTCAATATTTTTTGAAAATAACCCCCATTTTTAAATATTTTAAAGTAAGAATTTGAGCTATTCTTAGTATTTTTATTCACAATTAAAAATTTTTCAAAATTTAAAAAAACAGTTCTAAACAAAATAATATGGCTTGAGCAACTTTAAGTATATCATACATAGCTATAATTTGTATTGATAGAATTCATAAATGTTTGTATAATTAGAATGTTAATTTAATATTTATTGGAACTTATTATTTTTTATTTACCAGAATAAAGCTATTTCTATAATAAAAGAAGGTTCATTTGTAAATTAAATGCGAAACAGCTTTGATGGTTCATCAAAATTAAATTTTTCACTAACTTATTTTCAAAGAATTTTTAGAAAATAAATTGCAAAAATTTACTAAATTATTTGACTTTTTATTTTGATACTGATAGAAATTAAGATTTTATTTCTTCATTGATTATGTCTCCAATTTCAATAGCTTTGAACTCAATTAATTAAAATATAAAATTATTTTAAAATTTTTTTTTTTAAAAGAATTTATTAACCATTTTTTAATAAAATTTAGTTTCCTATTTTAAAAAATTAAAATTTTACTTTTACCCAAAAGTAATTTTTATTGCCCTTTTAAACTAGGGAAAACCCTTGGAAAGTGAAAAATTTTTAATTTTTTTATTAATTTTAAAATTAAAATTTTAAAGATAATAATAATAAATTTAAACCCGGCCCATACCCCAAAGGATTTGTAGATGATTATATTTACTTAAGGACGACTTCTATAAATAATTATTCTTATAAATTTAAAAATTAAATAATTTAATCAATTTATTAAAATTTTTTTTTTTTAAAAAAAATTTTTTTTTATTATCATAAAACTAAAACTAAGAAATTAAGTGTTCTCCAACAAGGTTAAATCAAAAAAAATTATTTAAAAACAAAATTTAAATAATGATTGATTTTGCTAGATAGATTTCTTAAATAGGATATTTGTAAAATGTCTTACATTGGAATTCAAGTTTCTGAAAGAAATAAAAAAATAAATGCACGAAAAGAAAGAATAAAATCATAACAAAATGTATTTAAGCAGTTATACAATTGCACTAACTAGACGTCATTTATACATCTCAATGCTTTATATCATTGTTCTTTTATAAAATAATGTTCAAGAAAAATGCACCGCTTAATGGCAAAATTTTTTTTTTAAAAATTAAGCAAGTATTTACGATATATTAACCGAAAATTGAGTATTTAGACATTATACAAGTTGAAATGAATTAAATTTTATAGTTTTAAATATTTTATTGTGCATTTTTTAATGTATTCCTATTAGAACTTTTAAAAGTTAAAATATCCTATTAGTCTCTAAATTCCTCATGAATTTGAATAATTTGTTTGAAATATTTCTATTCTATAATGATATAAAATGTGAATAATTTAATATTGCTAAAGAATTAATCTGTTTCTCTAATTAATTTTATATTTAATTTAGCATTTAATTTAATATAGACTTATCATAGAATAAAGTTGCTTAATTTTTGTTTTATAATTTAACTGAGTATGACATTTAAATAATTCTATTTTCTTTAATTTTATAGATAGTGTTGTCTCAGCTCAGAAGAAAATAAAAATGAGTAGTAGCAAGCAAAATAAAAGGTTTTGATCATCCACGAAGAAAAATAATTTAAATCCTTGGGTTTTAGGAATATTTCTTATAAAAATAAGTATTTATTTATTTTTAAAATATAAGAACTAATTAAAGAAATATGTATATAATCATTTAATTTAAATAATTAATAGCTTAATTAAAGAAAAAATAAATGGAATCATAAATGTTAATAGTGGATTGATAAGATCTTAAATTAAATTAATTCTAATTAGAAAATAAATATTAAAAAAATCAAAATGAAACGCTAAAAAGTCTAAAAAGCTTTGAAGTAATATAACTTTTCTGTAATTTAAAGTTCAATTTATAAGTTTAAATTTAAAGTTACTCTTTTTTCTTAATTTGCTATGTTCATCACAATTTTATTTATCTTTATACAAAAGAATTTTTTTTTAATTACTTCTAGAATTGCAAATTAAATTATCAAGAATTTATGAAATAATCATAAAAATATATTTAATTCATTGTGAAACTTTTAAATATTTCAGAAAAAAATCATTCTTTTGCAGTACCAGATACATTGTGAAGAAGGGTATAAAAGTTGTGGCTATTTATTTTCCCCTTGCTTCGATGTAAAAATGTATATTTAACTTTGTATAAAAATAATTTCTTGAGTCTAAAATATACATTTTCTTGGCAAAAATTACTCAACTTTGAAGCTTGTTCACATTTATTATGAAACAATAACAAATAAAAATGTAATTTAATCTAAAGAAAGATATTTGCAATATTAAAAAGGATATCTTAATTAAAATCTAAACTTTATTTAAAAAAAGGGACATGAAAATTTTTTTTTTTAATTTTTAAATTTTAATTTTAAAAATTATTAATTTTATTTTTTTTTTAAAAATTTTTTTAAATAAAAAATTTAAAATGAAATATAAGTAAATTTTAATAAATGTTTTATAATTATTACACTCAGAAGGCAGATCAAAATATGCTTGAGATTGATATGATGCAATTTTGAAAACCATAAAATTATATTAGGTAAAATAAATGTGTCATTTTAAAAAATATAAAATAAAAAAAATTATAAATTTATTTTTTTTTTTTTTTTATTTTTTAATTTTTTAAAAAAAAAATTTAAAATTTAAATTTATGAGATTGGAGAAACAAGGAAAAAAAAAATTTTGCCAAATTTTTTAAACTTGTTTTTTAATCCTTTTTTTTTTTATATTTTTTTTTAATTTTTCCTTTTTGGGGCCCTTTCGGGTTTTTTTTTTAAATTTTGTTTATAATTTAAAAAAATTTTAAAGATTTTTTGGGGTTTAAAATTAAAAATTTTTTTTTTTAATTTAAATTTTATAAAAATTTGATTTTTATTTTAAAATTTTTTTTTATGAGAAAAAAATTTAACCCCCCAATTTTTTTTAATCAAAAATTTTTTCCCTTTTTAAAGGGGAATTTAATTATTTGGAATACAAAAAAAATTTGGTTATTGGAAAAACCATAAATAAAATAAATTTTTTCTTTTAAAAATTTTCCCCCAATTTTGGGGAAAAAAAGAAAAATAATAATTGTTTTTTTTGTTAAAAAAATTTTCTATCATTTTTTTTTGTAAGTAAACAAAAATTTTAAATTTTTGGGGTTTTTGTTTTAAAAGAATCTTTAAAAAATTTTAATTTATCTAGACCCAACCTTTCCCTTCCCTCTCCAAAAAAAATTTTAAACCCCCTTAAATTCAAAACTTTAATAAATTAAAAATTAACCCCTTTCCCAAAAAATTAGTTTTAAAGGTTTTTAAGGAATGTTCATAATTTTTTCTCCGAAAGAATTCGACCTCCTTTAAAATTTTGGGCCCCTTTAAACTTTATCCCATTTTTTTTCCTTTAATAGGTTTAGAAAAGCAAAAAACCCAATATTTCTCATTTTAAATTTATTGCATATTATAATTTAAAAAATTTTAATAAAAATTTTTTTTAAAATAACTGTTTTTAATCTGAGTTTAGAAGTTTCGAAATCTAAAATTATTTTTCTTCATTTTATTATAAATAAACAAAATAAAGAGATTAAATGTATTTATTTAAATGCTGTAGAAAAATAAACTCGCAAAATACTTCATACTATAGTTAACACTAATAATTGCTATAATAATTTGATCAAATACTTTTATTTTATATTTTAGGATAGTGTTAGCTTTTGTGTCGGATAATGATTTAGCTCGATTTAAATTAAATTTTAAAATTACTTCAGAAAAATATAAAAGCTGAGCAAAATTAAAAATTTTTTTTGCTAATCCATTTTAAGAATTTTAAATTTTAAAATTTTTTTTATTTTTTAAAAAAAAAAAAAAAATAATTTTTCAATTTTTTCAAAGGTAAATTAAAAATTTTAATTAAAAATTCCAAATTTTCTTTATAA
>JAJKFJ010021406.1:0-14401 GCA_027382625.1 Tetmemena sp. SeJ-2015
CCCAAGCGACTTTTGTACAACGTCACTTGTCCTAATAATTAAGTTAAAATATGAATTTCAATTTTGATTATTTAAATATCAACGAGTCACACCAAGATATATAGATAAATAAGAATAAATGATTCAAAGACAGTCCTTAAACTTCTGTATCTCCTGGTCTCTATCAATTTGAATTTAGTTTATGAGTTCTAGTTTCTTCTTGTACTTTTCCATCTTCCTCCTTTCCTCTAGACTTATCATGAGGTTGTGAGATGGTTTTTTGGGAACTGGTTGTTGTTCTGAAGATATAGCTCCTTGGCTTTGGAATTAATGAGTGGATACGTTCATCTTGAGTTGGTTTGAGGAGTGTGAGTTGCTGTGGTTGTTGCTGCTTTGATAGCCGTTGGCAGTGATGTGGCTGGTATTTTGAGTAGAGCCATTTGCAACGTTAAGATGCGAATGTTAGTTTTCCTCATGGAGAGTGGAGTAGCTGCCTCCATTGGATTCCTTGGTGGCTTTGGGTTAGTTGCTCATTTACTGATTCTTGTACTGCTGTATTCTCTGGAGTAGTTCATTTCTTTGGCTGTCCTAGAGGTTAAGTCTGTGAGATTTCTAGATGAATGCTTTCTGCATTATGTCGTTTTCAATGTTCAGCAATCTCAGTTCCTCTTCTTGATTTGTGTCTAATCTCTCCAGTTGTTCCTGAGTTGCAATTATCAAATTAGAAGGAGAGGAGCTTATTCCTCCGCTGCTGTTTTAGTTGATGTGCTTGATTTGTTTGACTATGATATCTGCAGTAGTGTGATTGTCTCCTCCACTAGCGTCTCCCTCACTATCTAATGATATCTTTTTGAGATTAGGGAACACCTGAGTGCTTTGGCAGTGATTCAAATTTTAGTTGTTTATCTTCTTAAACGGTAAGTTAGTAAGAGTAGCTCCTGATGAGAATCTTTTCATCTTAGGTTGACCTAGGAGGTTGTTTGAGCAGGCTGACACCGAGCTCTATCGGTTTCCATTATGACCTCTATGCTTTGAAATCCTAGAGTTCTAAGATGAGGATCTGTAAACCTGCCCATTGTTTATGAACTAGAAATTGGTGAGAAAGAAGTCGTTAGTTGAGCTGCTATGTCTTATATTCTCAATGGGGGAGTGATAGAGACTCTCTCTGTTTATTTGTAGGCCGTTTTAGTTGAAATGAGGATGCTTATCCATTTCATGAAGGAAGTTTTAAAAATGGCTCAGCAAGTCTTTCTTTGAATCTTGGCCGCATATACAAGTCTACTTTCCACAGTAGCACATAGAAGGCGGTCTACTGTTATACTTCAATTAAAATAGCACATATTTAAATCCTATCAAGCTTAAAGTGTCCTCATTAGAGGGCATCTTATAATTCTGACCTTTAATGATATTGGCAGCTACCTTTTCTTTAAAGAAGAGAGAGTTGGGGAGGCAAGACTGCTTACGGTTTGAGGAATCTTGATGTTGCAGATACTTATTATAATCTTAGCCTTGTATCTTATCATTCGGCTGGTTGTCTCTGGTGATCCCTCCATTGAGATTCCTTTAATTGATCTGAGCCAGCTTGCCGTTATAAAGATTCTTAGGACTCATAATCTTAGTTAGATTCTCAGAGTAATCCACTCCGACTGAATAGTCTTCATGGATGCTTGAAACATTCACACTTTGGTTGTATTTCAAGCCTCCTTGGATAATTTTGCTTTGAGCTTTCTTCCTCTAGTCCTTTCCATTTTGAAACTGGTTTTGAATATTGTTATCTTGCTGTAAACTCATCTGAGACATAGTCTTCATCATTAAACTCTTGAAAGAAGAGAGTGTCTTTGTCATTGAGTTACCTTCAAAGTCGTTATTGTTGTTATTGTTGTTATTATTAAAGTTATGAGCTTGGCCTTAGCCAGCATAACTGTTGCGGCCACCAGTTTCGAAAGCTTGAAGCTTCTACAGAGAACCTCTATTAACTTTATGGTCAAGGACTTGAGTAGAAGGGTTCGAATTCATTTATTTATGTGCTTGCTCTTGCCTGGTTTTATCTTGATAGTATTTGTTCAGCTTCTCCTGAATTTTCTTAAACTCTTCAGTCTAGACTGGCTTCTTGATTATGTGAGTTTGAGTTCCTGGCTTCTTAGCCTCTATCTCTTGATAGTTATGTGGCTGATTAATTTCTGCTTGTGAAGACTAAGATTATGAAAATTACTGATTTGCCAAGAATGGAGATATCACACCAAGATTCATTTAATTTCTAAGCTGATTATCAAGCTTAAGTTTGATCGAATTCATTGGGGGAGATTACAATTCATCTTAAGCATCTTGACTGAACTAATCAGACTGCATTCTAGGGTGGTGGCCATACTTTGAGTTCACCACACTATTCAGTGATTTGAAGGTGTTTGTGTCCCTCTTAATAGGTTCTTGCTCCATTGAAGCCATTAGCGGATCTTGCGAGGGGCTGAGGGCGATATGCTGTTACGACATTTCATACTGATGCTAAATATTGCTTTAGATTAGTTTATTATTCTCCTTGTTGGACTGCACATTTTGAGACTACTTTCTATAGTGCTGCTGATTCTTAAGCCTGCTATTTGACTTGCTTTTCAGATCCTTGATCTCAAACACATTTTTGCTTGGATTGTTTTACATGCCATTTTGCTGCTTATGAATATTTTTCCTGGTGGTTGACTTCTTGAGATTGTTCTCTTTGCTCCTCTGCTATTCATTCATCTTTCTGATTTGTTGAATTTTTTCAAGCGTCCTCTATCTTTGCTTAGTAGTGCCGTGACTCTCGCCTGTTGCTCTTCTTTGGTTAACATCTAAGGCGTTAGAGTCCCTGTCACACCTTTAACTAGCAGGAGAATATATGTCTCTGAATTGATCTTCACTCAAGCCAAGGCCTTAGAGTTGGTAATCTCTCTAGGAGTAGAAATTCTGATTGCCTCCTCTTTCGAACTCTTAAAGCTAAACCTAACCACTCTTAATAAGATTGAAGTCTCTCCCATAGTCTTCTGCATATGCATCTTCGTTCTCATTTGGAGATAATGAAAAATATAACAGAATAATTATCACTAATTAAAATAAGCATAGGCCCTTTAGCTGTTTACCTTGCATCTGCGGAGAGAAGAATAGCAGAGCCTTTTAATCCTGTGGGAATGAGAGTTTATTTGAATTGAAATTCTCATTAGCCTAGTATTTTTGATCGCTCAAAAACTGTATCTACTAATTTTCATCGTTCTAGCCCAAGTTATACTTGCCAAAGTTATTGCTGAACCTCTGGGTGTGATTATTCTGACAAATAAAAAAATAATCATCTGGTTCTAGATGTAAGAACTCTGAATAGAGAGTTTATGCTGATGCATTCTGAGCATGGTGTTGTTCTTTGAGTTACTCCTAGAAAGAGTTCTGCTCATTCTCTTGCCCTTGATAACTTCCCTCCTCTACTTGTAGTTGCTAAAATCATTGTTATCTATCATATACTCGATGAGCTTGTTCTCATGGAGTTACTGAGGACTTAGAACCTTCTCATTTTCTTAAACTGGCTGCATATCTTAGGAGGGAGAGAGCATTCGTTTCTAAGCTTAGGGGGAATTCTAGTCCACTGCGTATTACTATGGCTGCTAATAGTTGCTGTAAAATGCTTGTAGGTTAGTTGGCTGTATCTATACTATAATAGAATATATATTTTTGTTCCTATCTATTAGCTTGACTGCTGTGATTGCTGCACTTCTTAAATAGATTGGTAGGCGCTGTACTGATTCATTTAAGGCTCTGATGCTATATTCATCATCTGATTGATTGAGCAAGGATTGCTGTAGTATTTGTGCATCACTGACGCATAAGGTAGAGGTTAAAATAATATACACACACATTCACACATTCAAGATTGCTTGACCATCGGAGAGGGAGATTATGAGCCATACCCTCCAAGTTAGTTCTGAAGAGTTTAACTGCTACTTGAAGTATCTGACTTTTGAATGAAAGTTTCTTAATTATAGAGTTAAGAATTTTGGTATCCGTTAAGAGAGCCAATATTAAAGTTGCTGCACTATTAGAAATTATTAGGATAGACACCCTGTCTCTTCATATCTTGGCAGTTTTTACAGCAGTTACAAGCCATCGTCGGATTCTGGTTGTTATTAGTTATTGCTGAAAGTGCAAGCTTAGTAGTTTAGACTGTATGCCATCCACTATTTTCCTCTAAGATACTGTCCTTAGTTTCAGGTATTGCTGCTAGAGGTAAGTTTTGGTAACTTGGCTTATGTGGGGAGATCAACTATTCATTATCGATGCTACCGTTTTAAGTCATGAAAGTGAAGTTTAGAATTAAGAAATGTGCAAATACATATGATAAGTACTGGACCATCATATTCTAAATGAATTGGGGGTCGTTGGTTAAGTCAACCTGCATCTAAGATTGTACTTGCTGGAACATCTAGTAGAACTAGTTAAATAGCTGAAAGTACTCTGGCCCTATTTGAGAGGGATCAAAGTTTTACTGCAAGCTCTCCAGATTAATTTAAGCTTGCGGTGATTGCTATTGCTATAGTTGTTGGTGTTTTTGGTGAATTCTCTATCCCATGATTCTGGAGTTGATATTCTAAATTGGAGTTTGATATTAATCTTAAGGATCAAAATGGTTGTTGTTGTTATTATTGAAATTTGCGTTATGGTTGTATTGATCCTGTAGCTATTCAAAATGAGATCGCATCTATTCATCCCTGTGTGTGTCGAAATCCTGACTAAACTGCTCTTGAAAGAGATTTTTGGCTTGACTGTTCTAAGTAAAGAGAGTGGGGTTTGTGATCAAATGGCCATCATAGCTTCCAGTGATGGGGGTGATTTGTCTGAGCTTGAGTTGGTTTGTTGAAGGAGTAGGAGTGTAGTCCATGCTTTCCTTAGTGTAAGCAGGCTGGATAGAATCTACTCTTTAGAGCTGAACTTCCAGGATTGGACTCTTTGCGCTAACATAGATATCGTCGCAGAGTTTTGCTTTAGAAGAATTTGATTAGAGCTTGTCTAGCTTTTAAGAATATCTTCATCCAAGTTGAGTGATTATCTGTTACGTGCAGTATTTGGTGCGAGCTATTACAAGCTTTTCATAATCAAGGATTGGTTGAACTCATCTGAGCTGCTCTCCGTGTTGAGAGGATACATGGCAAGCAAGCCCTGCATCTTCTCTAGGAAATCATGGTTGCTTTGCATCTGCTCGAATAGATTTTGAAACTACTGAGGATCTACTTGGCTGCTCTAAGCACTCAATGTTTCTCTCGCATCTTAGTTCTGATTAAAAGAGCTGCAGTTGAAGTTGAACTTGGTCTCTAATGAATGGTAGCCTGACTTTGAGCAGCAATAGAGTTTCTATTACTTGGGTTAGCAGTACGAGGGTGGTTAAGGCCTATGGTTTGGAGCGACTGAGTAGTAAACGACTGCGTTTCTTCAATCTGAGGTTGCTGTCCAAATGTAGTTTGCTCGAGCATTTTAGCTGAGAGCGAAGAGGGGTGTTGTTGACAGAGTTGAGATATTTGAATTAAATTGGGAGATGAAGAAGACATTTTGTAATTTAAATTCATAAGGAACTGTGAGATATTACAGCAAATCGTAAATTAATTAAAGTGAATATTAATAGAGATAGTGAATGAGAATAATAAAAGGTTATGATAATAGTTTAAAAGACAAAACTTATACTATTGGTGGGGTTCGAACCCACGACCTTCTGCGTGTAAAGCAGACGTGATAACCACTACACTACAACAGCATTCTCGACTATCTACCCACTCTACGCAGTTAAGTATAGTCCCTAAACTTTACAATAAAGCATTCAAATACTCAAGGAAGGGTAGGATAAATCGTAAATTAAGTTTTAGATTTAAAATAAGGACAAAGAATTAATAGATCTCGAAAAGATAAATCTTTAAGAGAATACAATAATAATTAGTAGGCTACTATTTAATCAATTATTGCTAAGAGTCTCATCAGTAGAGGAGGCACCTCCACCGTATTCATTTCTACCTAGGTTGCTTCCAGACATGAAGCTTGCTGCTCCAGTTGAGCCTTACTTTTAGTGTAGATTTCCTCCAAGGAGGTTGGGTTGGTTGGGACTTCCAAGCATACCACGGATTGAGTTTGAAATATTGCTAGAGAGAGGAAGTGAGGAGGAGTCATTCCTTTCTGCAGCCGCACTATCTCCGATGAAAAATGATTAGATACATTATTTGCTATGAACTTGTCAAATCCTGAAGTAAAGGCTTAAGATGTTCCAATAGGAGCATTTTCCTTCATACCTGCACCCTTGAGTAAGTGTTGACCGAAGGCTGTGGTATTGAATTTACCTGCATAGCCACTAGCGCCTGAACCTGTGTTGCTTAGTCCACTAGCTGAGCCCCCTTAGCCATAGAGGTAGCCTTTTCTATTCTTATCACTCTTGAGTCTCTCATTTTCCTTAAGTAGTTGCTCGCTCTTTCTCTAAGCACGATCCAGTTACTCTTGAACCTCTTACTTCTATGTGACTAGGAAATCTTTCTCAAGACCCCATTTGGCTCTCTCCTTCTCAAATTCGAACACCATAGTGGATCTCTTGTTATCCACTTCTTTTGACTTTTGCTCAACCTCTTGAATCCTTGCTTTATATGCATCTCTATCTTTGTCCAGTACTCGCTGATGCTCGAGGATGCGTCTGTCCCTCTCTTACTTGAGCTCCTCTACCTCTGCAAGTAGCCGTTGCTCGTTTTCAAGGAGGTCATTGACTTTCTTCTCCATACTGCCATGGTCTGAGAGTTTGTCTCTCTGCTCCAAATGCAGCTTATTCAATAAGTTCCTGTTGTCTTTTTCCAGGCCCTTGCACTTTTCTGAAAGATCAGCTACCTGCTTTTGAGATTGCTCTAGTTACTCCTTCATCTGCTGCCTGAACTTGGTTTCAAGAGAAGCAAGGATGGAACCATTTGTATTCTCTTTGGATTCTTTTTCCTGCAAGTTCTTGCGGCTGATCTGTTCAAGGGTCATCTCGTATTTTCTATGAGCGTCTTGCAAATCTGCCTTAGCTTGATCTCTTTGAGTCTCCAAGAAAGCTACTTTGCCCTCCCATAGAGCCTTCTCTTTATCATAGGTTGATCTAATTTCAGAAGATTCCCTTTCGATTTCAATAAGAGTAGCCTTGAGTCTTTCATTCTCCTGAATGAAGAGCTCTCTATCTTTAGTCATTTGATCTGTCGTAAGGATAAGTTGCTCTTTCAACTGATCTATCTCGTGCACATATTTCAATGCGCCTTCATCCCTCTTTTGCAATGCATTAGTCAGTTTCTCTTCAAGAACTGCCCTCTCCTTTTATATCTCTCCTATTTGCCTCTAGTACTGAACTTCTTGCTCCTTGAATGCTTTACGCTTCTGCTCATACTTTTACTCAGTCTGTTCTTTAGTTTGATTCATGCGAGCAATAGTCTCCTGCATCTCCTGTTAGTAGTCTTGCTTCTACTGTTACAGTCTCTCATCATACTTAATGGAAATCTCATCATAGTGCTTCTGTAAATCGTCTATCTTCTTCTGCTAGAATTCAAGTTTCTAACGATAGAGAGCGATCTCTCTTCCATCTTCCAACTTCTTCTAAATGAACTCATCTGCCACTTCCTAGTTTTTGACTCTTAGCGAGTCTATGCGCTCATTCAGCTTTGCCTTCTCAGTTTGGAAGTCTGTTCTTTGTTCCTCTAGAGCACGTTTCTTTTTCTCAGCCTCTTCAATGGCGATTTCGTACTTGTTCTTGAGCATAGTTAGTTCTCTATCCTTAGTGGTTAGGCTTTGGTTGAGGTTCTCTATCTTTTAGAAGAGTTCCTTGCGCTCAGTGTTGAAGCGCTCTAGTTAGGCCTCAATTTGAGAAGCTGTCATATTCTACTCCTTTGGAGAGTCTATCCTCCTTCTCCTTCAAGGTAGGCTTCAAGGGTCTGAATCTTCTGATTCATAAGGGCGCATTCGTGTTCGTATTAAGCGATTTGATTAGAGAGGCGGATATCATTTTCTCTCGCATCTTCCTAGAGCATATTTAGTTCATCCTCATGCTGAGTCTGCTCGTCTCTAAGTCTCTGCTCATACTCATCTTGCAGTTGAGTGAACTTCTTCTGAGCTCTCTCTTTCTCCTCTGCAAGTCTATGCTCAAGTCTCACCTTGTCTATTTCATAGGTGTTCTTGAGTTGAGCGAGTGACTCCTCTGACTTCTCTTGCAGGTAGTCTAAGCTCCTCTTAGGAGTTATTGTTTAGCTCATCAAGCTCTCTTTCGAGTTGGGTTATCTGCTACTTGTACCTTATTTCAGTATCTTCTAGCATCTTAAGCTTTTGAGGTATCAGTGCTTTTGCTCTAATCTAAGAGCTCTCTGTCTCTATGTCTCAATATCGTGGAGAGAGGATTATAGATTGGCTGTATCTTTCTCATACTCAGCCTAAAGCATTTTATATCTTAGATCCAGTTCAGAATGCTTCTTCAGTAAGTTAGTCCAGCTGACTTTCAAGTCCAGCCCTTGTTTCATTGAAATTAGTGAGGAGTTCGTTCAGCTCTTTTTAGTGAATCTCCTTAAGATCTTCCACCTGCTTGTAGGCAGACTCTTTGCCCTCTTGAGATTCCTTTGCTCTAGATTCTACAGTTCACAGCATCTAATCATGGCTCTTTCTTGACTCATCAAGTTGTGCTTTGATTTACTAGATGGACACTTCCTTGAATTCAAGTTTTTGTCTTAAAATTGCCAGTTCTTTATCAGTTAGAGTTCTCAAGTTTTTGATCTCCTCATTCTTCTCAGAAATCTAGCCGTTGTAATCCTCATCTCTTTGTCTGTTGAGCTCCTTTAAGTCTTATATCTCAAACTGGAGGCTCTCAGTCTCTTGTCTATTTTTTGTCTTTAGATCTTCAATCGTGCGCTGCATTTCGTTGTACTGAGACTGACTAAGAGTCATGTTATTCTTCATATTGGCTTAATTATCTTCCCATATCTGTTTTTCAAGCGAATACTTCTGTTCTAAGTCCTCATACACACTCTGTAGCTCTAGCAGCTTTTCAGTAGTCTCATCTAATTTAGCACTAAGCGATTTCATTTGAGCATCATACTTCTGCTTGAATCTCTTTGGTGTATTGCTGGTGATCTTTCTTTTCTCTCTTGAGCTCTGTCTAATACTTCAGCATCCTTGGTTTTAAAATCTGAGATAGTCTTCTCCAAGAATTCCACCTTCTATTCTAGCAAAGCCTTTACTTTTTCATTCTCACTCTCAGATTGGTAGACTCTTCTCTGTAGATCTGAGGATTACTGCTCTTGATTCATGAGTTTCATCTTGCACTCCTCTATCTCTCTTTGAAGTTCTCTCTTCTAATTTTCTTGTCTCTCAATCAACTCTCTCTCAAGACTTTAAGAAGAAATAAGTTTCATAAGTTAAGGCTTTGCTTTTCAAGCTATATCCTATCCAGGTTTTCCCTAAGACTTTGCTCTATGGCACTTAACTCAGCTTTCTCTATCTCACTCATCCTCAGCCTTTACTCGAAGTTATCCTTTTCTCTTACGTGATCAAGCTTCATCTCTTTTAGCTATTGTTCAAGGTTCTTTTGCTGCTCAGCATTGATTTACTGATGAAGTGTGAATTCATTCATGATACTTTTGGAGAAGAAGTCTGCTGCCTCAGTAATAGCTCTCTGAGTGAACTCAAGCAGCATCAATCTTCGGTTGGGGCCTGGAGGACCATTTTCCATAAAGTACTGCTGGAAACTCAAGATATTCTTCTCATACTCTAGGAAGGATACAAACTCCTTGTTTTTGAGTCTGCGCTCTATTATTCCATAAAACTCCTGCAGACACATCTGAGTAGCGTGGACTGCCTCTCTCTCATTCTCGTCCCTCAGCTGCTCGTAGATAGTCTGCATTTTATTCTTAAGCTCCTTTACATACTCCTCTGCCACATTGCCGACGGCTCTCTTCTGAAAGTGTGCAATGGCTTCTTTCTTTGCATCTCGGAAGTAGTCCTTAAGTTCTTCCTCGTCAACTGGAATTCTGTTGACTACTTGATCTCTTAGGAAAGTTTCAAAAAGTTGCATGCTCTCCTCAATGGCTTTGTGGCACTCGCTCTTGCAAATGTAAGACCAGGCGTTTTCAATGTTAGGCACAACTCCGTCATTTATAGATTACACGTAGGACTCAGCCAGAGAGGCCATCATTTGACCAGTGAGTTTTCTACCATTGAGCATTTTGGGCTTGACTCTGTTAAGGACTTTCCTTCTGAGGGTCATTACCTGCTCAATGAACTCAGCTCTTAACTCGTCTAGATCCATGTTGGCCAGATTTTATAAGTTCTCTTCGTTTGTTAGTGGCCTGATCATTGTGCAGCAGTCTCGCTCTTTGAAGAAACTTTTGAGCAGTCTTCTGATTCTGTTCTTTTGCTCTACGTTATCAGAAAAACCCTTCTACAGTTCCAAAGCCTTCTCCAGATACTCCTTTGAGGTCATGGTCTCTCCCTCTGAATCAACCAGCTGCAGAGTGAAGTCTCTCACTATCCACATGAAAGAGGGAAAGTAAGTTCCGTATTCCTCCGTATCCACATCATCGCTCCCTCGAGACTTAATGTGGATGTGTTTAGTCAAATTAATCACTAGAGAAAGATTCTATAAGGCGCTCTCATCGATGCTCCCAACTGAATTGTACAAAAAGTATCTACAAAAATATTCTCACCAAAGAAAACTAACTTACGAGCTCAAAAGGATGGCCATAGAGAATATTCTCACATCGTGATTCGAATCCTCATCTAGGGCTCCCAGTCCTTCAGTATCCACGATTAGTACGTTGATGGGTTCACCATCTGGAGTGGTACCTGGCACAGGTTTTCCCCACAGCCATAAACCCTTAGTGCAGGGATTGATGGATGGACCGACTCCAAAGCCGTTAGATCTATTGAGGAGCATTCTGTTTAGAAGGTAGCTTTTGCCAGTTCTATACATACCAGCTACTGCAACGATTCCAATAGGTCCATCAATGCTCTTCAGAATTTCGATTGCTTCCTCAGTCAGCACGAATTCTAAATGCAAAATTAGCTAAGGACAAAAGATGTGCCAGTGTTTATTATAACTCAGTGAATTTATGTGAAACTTACTTCTCGTGTCTGAATCGTAAACTATGAAAGGAATAGCCTCCTCCTGGAAGACAGGTTTATCAAATCTACTTGAATGCATTTAGAGTGATTCTTTCTTCCTATTTATTGATAGCTTGTAAATTTAAATTATAGCGTCTAGTCATTTCAAATTCAAATTCACCAGCTCAACTATTCTCTATGCTCTGAGGGATCTATCATCATATCAATTGCTGAGAAACTGCTTCTGCTTTCAGATGAACTGCCCTTGATTGAGAGTTGCATGTCAGATGTGGAGCTTGGAAAGTACACTCCCTCCAAGGACTCTGGCTCAATCTTTTCTGATGGTGGCAACTAAACCACTTCAGACAGCAATAATCAAACAGCTGAGACCACAACCACTACTACCACAAGTGATTCCACTAATACCACCACCCCAGCGTCTATTGATGTGACTGACATCGATATTTCAGATGTGATTGACGAAGATGCCTAGTCAGATATTGACGACGCAGCAGATAAGGCCAAGGAATAAATCATAGACGTTTTGAGATAGGAGGCTGAAGACTAGGGAATAGATGTTGACGATGATGAACTTGAGGAGCTCGCTACTTAATTGGTAGATGATGCTTAGACTGAGGCCACCACTAACACTCTCCAGAGTATTGCAGATGATGTGCTTGAAGATAAAACTGCTGAAGCCGCAGCAGACAACTCCACCTCAAGCAATGCCACTACTTCAAGTACTACTGCTGCTACTACTACTACTGCTACTACAGTTGATGCAACCACAACCACAACCACTTCAGACGATTTAGCAGCTAAAGAGACAAGCTCAGCATCTTCATCCGCTTCCACTTCTGAGGAAGAAGAAGACTCTGATGAGTCAACCACTACTTCCGATGATCACTCATATTTTTAATTTAAATGAAGAGGATGAAGAAGATGAAGATGATGAAGAAACTAGGTCTGATGATTCTTCAGCTACTGCTGCTGCTGCCACTACTAGCTCAGATGCAAAGAGTGAAGCAGTTGCTTCAACTGAGGAGGAGCCAGCAGCTTAAAAAGATATAGTTAAGTTTAATTAAAATATAATTCTTCTTCTTCCTCAAGTGCTTGTGATGCTTGCAAAAAATCTTCAGAGGGACAGGCAACTGATGCTGCATCTGATGAAACAACAGAAGATGGAAGCGAGGAAGAAGAGGAGGAGTCTAATTTATTTTATAGAGTGAAAAGTGCATACATGAAACTAAGATTGAAGATTTCCTGCCTCATGTTATTATTGCAAGAATTAATGAAAAATAAATGGAGGTTTAGAGTTAATTAGATGCAATAATTTAACTCCCCGCATAAAGTAGGAAGCTCAGCTATATATAATTATCTACTGTATTTAACAATTTTGGCAGGTTCCATCATCTACTTTCTATTTTATTATAAAATGATCCTGGGCTTTATCCATATAATTTTAATATTGCTTGGCTCCGTTGATGAAAATTTATTTACTCGAAGTTTCACACTTTGTTATTTGTATGGCATATTTTGATTTTTAAGAACTTAATCTTTATTTCTGGGAATAATATTTATGAAGCTTTACTAAATGTTAAAAGCTACTAAGCATCGAAAGCAACAAAGAGCTCACTTACTTCATCTTATTCATGAATCGTGGTTATGTTTCATGCTCCAAGAAACTGAATAGTATTTTTCTTGAGTATATTTATTTAGGATGTATTTTTCCATAAATGTAAGGCAAAGAAAACTTTAAAACCCTATAAAGAATTGTATCTCTGACTTTTAAAGATAAATAAAGTAAAAAAGATGAGATTGATTAACGAATATATAGAAAAAGCATCACTGCATCTCAAATTCTCAGTTTATATAAAATATCATATTATGGGTTTCACATATCGAGAACCAGTTCATCAAATATATCCAGTCAAAGAGTTAATAAACATATTCCCCTCTTAAATTCCTCTAAAAATAGGCAAATCGGTAAGATAAGGACACCAGAATATTAAATTGGGCGTCTGAAAAATAAGAATTAATATATTTATAGATTATCTCTTAAAAATGCCATCAAGCAACAAGGGCTGTGCTAAATAAGGCCGCGGATTAAAAGGATATTTGCTAGCTACTTCCATCCTAGTGCTCACTCTCTTATTCGCAGCACCAACACAAGCTGTTAAAGTCAAGTCACTCGTGCAAATGAACCGCCCACTCTCTTAAGACAAGGTCTTTGCGCAAGTACTTGCTCAGAGGGAGAGAGCCTACGGTATTGCTAATGCCCAATTGAAGAGCCAATAATCAGAGCTCAAACTACTTCCAGAACTCAGGCTCTGACTTAATAGCTTATCCATAAATATTAAATGTGTTTAAGCTTTTCAGCTAGATCAGAAGTCTAGCTCAGAGTTCTAAATCAGACTATGAGATTGCTGCTCTCGAGTAAATTGCTGAGAAATATTGCACCTCATTAACATTCAGCTACAATATTTATAGCAGTTAAAGACAAAAAGGAAAATTAGCGATGGTGAGTTGAATTTTTTGTAAAAATTAAGCTTATTAGTAACTAAATATGTACATTTAAAAGGAATATTGCTAAATAAATTGTCAAATATAAAACAAAATATTGAAGAACTACCATGAATAGCACGTGGTGCTTTTAAACTTATCGTCAATTTAATTAATTCTTCACTCATTAATCACTTCTCAAGAAGGTAACTTCATTAAATGCTTGATGCTTATACTTGACGTCACTCTTATTAAGGTTAAGACGAGGAGTTCACTAAAACTCACTACTCTGTTGCTATCAGTAAGGGAGTCTGGAACCGAAGTATCTGTCTCCAAAATCTCCAAGGCCTGGAACGATGTACTTGTGCTCATTAAGAATTGGATCAATAGCTGCAGTAATGACTTTGACATGAGGGTAGAGAGTGTGGATTTTCTGCAGTCCATATTCGCACGAGACCAAGTTGATGAAAGTGATGTTGCTCTCATCTACTCCACTTTCCTTCAACTTTTAGATGCATAGATTAACTGAGCCTCCAGTTGCTAGCATGGGATCTAAGATGAAAATGCGCTTCTTGTCCTTGATGTTATCAGGGAACTTGCAGTAGAATAAGATAGGCTTTTTATCCTCAGAGTTTTCATCTCTCTGGATCAAGATCTTGCCAATTGTGATTAAAGACTGAATAAAAATAAGGTGATTCCTTAAAGTAGGTTGAAGACTTCATTGATCATGGAGTCTCCTGCTCTGATGATAGTCACTGCACAGTATTCCTCTGGCTCATACTTGAGTCTGTAATGGTCGTAATCAGAACCGGTTGGTGATTGTCTA